>JAECUM010013995.1:0-47689 GCA_016617855.1 Megalonaias nervosa | reverse complement strand
TATATATATCAGTAATGGAATGAGTGTTTATAATTACACTACTCCTTAAATGCACAAATTGGCAACTTGATCAGTCTCACTTTTTTAAAGATCTGGATAGCCCTGAGAAGGGCTGTTTTTTTTTTAGAACTTCAGATGCACCTGGCTAATGATGACACCTCCCTGGTCTGGCACCAAAGACACATCTTCTACTCCAATCTCTGTCCCAATTAATGTGTGTGGTTGGGAGTGCGGAGCCTGTTTGAGTGGCTTCAGATCCCCAATCTTCAGTTTGTGGGATTCTGAAGTGCCTGTCCCTCACGACTCTGCGTACTGCCTGCGGATGCTGCTGTTGCCTCCTTACTTGTGTGGGACGCTGAGGCTCCCACTCTTGTCGCTGTCTCTCCAATTCCTTCTCCCAGTTTTCAGAGGCTCTTGGTAGTAGTTGTGGCGGTGGCTGTAACTGACATGCCTGTGGTGGTGCTGCTATTGTCTGAGGAGGCGTCCTCACCTCAGGCGTGACCTCACACAGAGGTCTCAGTATGAGGTGAGGCAGGATCTTTCTCTTCTTTTCCTCTTCTTCTTTCTTCTTTTTCCTCTTCCTCCTCTTCAAGCCTGGCACTTTCCGCTATGGCCTCCATAGCCAGCTCATCATAAAGGCGCCTGGCATATGCCAGGTGCATCTGGAGTTCAAGAAGCCTTGTGAGTCTGCTCATGTTATTGTAGTTGACGAATCAACGTTGTGTACGCAAACAGACGATAGATCTGCTTTATATACGTGAAGCACGGATGTGAAGGAAAACATCCCTTGACACCAAAACGTACAATACCCATATTGCCATCACATGGAACGCGCGGACCTAAAAGAAACACTCACGTTGACTTTTTTACTTCCAAACACAGACACACTATTGGACAACACAGAGACACGAAGTGTGAATAGACACACTTTTATTTTATTTTTTTGGACACAAAACAGAGAAACGAAGTG
This sequence comes from Megalonaias nervosa, assembly GCA_016617855.1. Lineage (NCBI taxonomy): Eukaryota > Metazoa > Mollusca > Bivalvia > Unionida > Unionidae > Megalonaias > Megalonaias nervosa. The sequence goes on along the minus strand of JAECUM010013995.1, from coordinate 46,719 downwards.
CTTATAGACACACTTCTATTTTTTAACATAAACACACAAATGGTTTGGCAATTGGATCCGTATGTCTTTTCTAGAGTGTTGGGGTAGCCCTGAAAAGAGCTGTTGTGTTGACGGGGAGTGATGGCAATCTTTTATCGTCTAAGATTGCGTCCCCGTCTGGCACCAGGCTTTCCCACAGCGTAGGGCCTAATTCTTCGGAAAGAGAAGGAGAACTCTTTCGTGTCTATTCGGCAGTCAACAAAACCTCTGTCTGGCTCCTGCTGATGTCGCTCTTGCTGCTGCTGTTGTTGCTCTCTCTGCTTCTGAAGTCTATACTTCTCTGTCCATTCTTCTTGCTCTTTCTTGATTTCCTCTCTGAAGACCTCTTCTATCAGGTCTTTGGTCACTTTCAACATCCTGACATTCTATATTTCATCAGGCTTCGGTATCAGGTTTTTCCTGACACGATGTAAATTCACGTAAGCATCGTTCAGCTTGGCTAGTCTTGAAGGCATCTTCGTAGGTTGCCGAGTCAACAATGGATGGTCAGACTGAGAGAGCGAGAGAGAGAGAGAGAGAGAGAGAGAGAGAGAGAGAGAGAGAGAGAGAGAGAGAGAGAGAGAGAGAGAGAGAGAGAGATTTGGATTAACGTCGCGTGCGCACATTCGGGCATGTGCGACGAGTTAATGTCCGCACAGTGGACTGTTAATTTTGCCTGGGGAAGGAATAAGAGCCTCATCCCCCAGGCTTTAATGCTCTCAAGGAGAGCTGTTAATGTTGCCTCAGGTAGCGGAACAATAAGTTCCATGCCACCTGAATGGAAGGCTTTCATGAGTGGGATTGGATCCAACACACACTCATGTTAAATTAGGAACAGGTATCCAGTAAGAGGCTGTCTTGAGTGGGAATCATCCCAGCACACATTCATGTTTAAGCCAGATCGAAATCTACAGCGGAGTGGCAGATGTCAACGGAAGCAGTATGTAACACCAGTCGCGATTGGTCGGCGACTATGACGTTATATCGGGACACCTGGTGTTTAGACGGGTGGAAGTAATTCCACATCTCCGTTTAGGTACGGCGGTCGGAGCGAGGAAAAGGGTGGAAAGGGGCTCGGCAGCTAACGCTATGGATGTTGTCTAAGTCCTGAAAAGTCAGTCCGTACTTAATTTTCAAATTCAGTCCAGTTGTTCTAATGGACATAAAAACAACCCAATAATGTGTAAGCCACTTGTGCAGTTTGCCAAATTCTCAAGTTATTAATGAATTTTCCTATCACCTAACATCCGGAAAGAAGCTAGTACAATAGTGTACATTAGAAATATTCCCTAACAGTTTTAATTTTAAGGTGTCTGAGCGGAAATAAAGATTTAGAGCCAATATTAGATGGAAGATTGTAAATTTTAGCGGTGGTCCAACGGATCGTATTAGGTTATTAATAGTATTATCGGATCGAGATTTCAAGCTAATTTGAAATCTCTTAATAAATGGCAATTTTAGCCCTTAACAGGGTTGTTTTCTGGAGAGCCCAACTGGTGTCACCCCATATATTGCCTCAGATGTGGTGGTACCTCTCATTTGTATCGAGGGCGATCACTAGGATATTCTTCCATCATTCCTTCGATCAAGGTTAGCGATAATGTTAATGGTGTTTCTGGTGGTAAGTCGCCTTCTCGAGTATGTTGGATTAGTAGCCCACGGCAATGCTCCCGATTAGACACAAGGGGGCTTCCAGATGTTTGTCTCCTATGAACTTTAAGTTGTTGACTGCTTTATTCCATCTAGAATTTGCTGATTTTGTTTTGGGTGTTTCTTGCTCCCTAAAACTTCTGACGTCTTCTTTATATTGGAGTGCGGCCTCTTTGTTATGATAAAGATCTCCAATTTCCAGTTCACATGCGTTATCATAGAGGTAGTGACATATATCTACCCATTCTTGTTCGATGGGATGTAACCAGGTGGGGCTCTGAGGTTTTGGAGGAGTCAACTCCTGTTTTTTTCCCTCCCTGACGTTTATCTCCACAGGAGCTGTCTTAGTTGGACTCTTCCTTGATTGCTGCCTTGGAGCCCTGGGTGGTTTATTTCTAACCGATGTTGATGGTGGAGGTGATGGCGGCGGCAAGTCTGGTAGTTGTTGTGTTTCTGAGTTCCAGCACTTTTTTTACTTTGGTCCCTTTGTGCTGCTTTTCCCAGGCCTCCTTGTTTCTTTTGTCTTCTAAGGTTCTCGCTTTCGTCGTTTTTTTTTCCATATGAGGAGAACGGCAGTCCTTTTCTCCTGTGCCCTAATGCTCCAGCCTGTAGCAATCTTAAGCCCAAGGCCTTTGAGTACGTTCAGTGCTGTGGCGGGAAACAAATCCGTCGCTAGCGTCATTCTATTAATTAGGTGCTGCAGCTCTCTAGTCTCGCTGCTGACTCTGGTCAGACTGGATACTGCCTCGCCTCGGAAAGCTATGATAGCTAATTTCATGTGAGGGATAGAGAGAAGTCAAAGAGCATATTGTTACGTGTTGGCTTGTACAAATGTAACAAAAGAAAAGAGTGAAGTCAACAAGATTTGTAAATTTAAAAAAAATAATTTATTTCCCTAAAAAACAAGATAAAAATATGAAATAGGACTTACGGTTTGTGAATATAGTCCAAAAATTAATCCTAGAATTGAAAAATATAAGTCCAATCACTAAACAGTTCTAATTGAATCCAGGTTCGAATCTCCATGAAGTTCCAATATTGAAGGCAATGAAGTCAGATGATGTCGTTGTACTGATGGCAACAATTCCTCGTTGAAACACAATTCATAATGTTCTGTTTAGAATTTCAGAATAAATTTCCACTGAATATCTTTTGTCCCAGAAATTTTATAAAAAAAGAGCACTTGTATAGTTTTCTAGAGAATAAACTATTAAATTCCAAAAATATAGATGAACTTCAGAACAATCTGGCATCAAAAATAGAAACACCTTGAGCTCTTAGGTGTAGGAATACGACTGAACCAGAAAACACAGATTGAGAATTAATCCCTCAATTTTAGATCACATTGTGGCTCACGTGACGGGTTACGTGACCATTAATTTGAAAAGCGCTGTAAAAAAAAATGCCATTAAGCACGTAGGCAAGAATAGCCCTATCTAAGAATCAGATTCTCATGCTGGAGAAATAAAAAAGAAAGGCTGTTTACAATTTAGAGCTATTACGGGAGCACAACATGACTTTGGTAATAGCCAATCATTTTCGCTTAGTGTTTACAAAACTTCTCAACCAAGGTGAGCTAAAAATATTGATAATGTAATACCTTTTACGTTCAAATCCGGTCAAAACAGAGAAGTGATTTTTCGAAAATTGTCAAATCCCGTGAAAATTATCATTATAATAAAATGTAAAGAAACAAAATAAAATAAAATTAAAAATGTTAAAATTAACACACAAGTAATTAAATTACATATACGTAACAATATATTCAGTGTTTTTTGAAAACAAACGACAGACACATTTTTCAAAACACAACATTTGTTTTTATTCAACAAACAACTAACAACTAGCAAATTCATATAACATGAAACAAATTTTTTTGACAAGGTTGACAACGTTGTGAAGTCAAGTTAGATTTCCACTGATGGAAGTCATGGGGCCATTCATGTACACTACGTTTCCTAGCTAAAGACAAAAGATAGCTATAATGGTCACAAAACCATTGATCTACTTTCTCATCGTTTCTAGAAGAGTAACGATCAAACTAACTTACCAAATGTTCTAAAGGGATATCCAAGACTGCGTTGTTAAAGAAAATACACACAATATTGTCCACACACCATGGAATCTGTGCTTTGTAATTTTACATTATTGAATCGTGTCGTCTGGGAATTTCTTCTCATAAATTCGATGATGTCGTCTTCCAAAGTTGGTAGTCCATACGAATCAAAATACTCCACACAACCCTCTTTAGGGAAGTAGACGGCTACCCAGAGTGTTCCTGGGAGATGACTGTCGTCCGTGTTGATGAAATAAGCTTGATGGTCTTGAGGTTTCAGATGAGGCAGTTCATCTTTAGCACACACCAAAGGATTCCAAGAAGTAGTGTTCGAACTGTTGTTCAAAAGGCAATAAAGTTCCCAGGTATCCATGGTTGTTGTTTTTTTTTCCACAGGTAATGATAAGTCTTCAATTCAATTCTCACATTTTCTTTGAAAATCTCTGACAAGTACCCGTTTCTTCGCCTCGTCTATGCACTCTGAGCTAAGAGAGCTTCGATGCGATAGATCTCCAGAGTAGTCATTGGAGGAGAGGAATGATCACGCAAGCCTTTATACCACTGATGCAAACCTGCTTCTTCCGAAATGTCACTTCAAGCGTCCCCCATATACTCGTCCAATTTTTCTTCTTGACTCATCATCAGACATTTATCGTGTTGAATTTGACTGGGATGATCGTTTTGACATCCATAGCAATCTTTCTTGGTCAATTCCGTAATTTTATCCGACAGGTGTTTAACAAAACAGGACACTAAACGTTGTTCTTGTTCTGGCCATCTGGACGTGACCACTACGTCCGCTTCTTCTTTGTCTTGAAGTTCTGGATCCACGGTATCCTCCCATTCCATTTCCTAAGATTCACCACTATTCAAAGAGGGATAAGAGTCTTCCATGGTTTCTAATAGTCTAGAATGACTTCTCTCAAACTGTTGATTTCTATGGTATTATCAAATTCGGCATGCAGGATGACGTTCACCGTCTCATCGAGAGCTTCTGCAAACTGAAGTTCCACACGCAGTTGACAGGATTTTATAGGGTGGAAATGTCCCTAGTCGCTGCCTTCGTCTGGAGTGAAATCAAAAGCCCACAAAGTGTACCCTCCTGCATAACATTCGTACTAAGTGCTGTGATTGGAGTTGGTAAGTAGCTGTTCGGTACCTTATTACAGGGACAAGTACGATCTCAAATAATTCTTCTGGGCAAAGTTAGGTTCGAAGGGTCTGGTACACAAGGTCTTGCCATCGCGACTGACTTCGACCTTGAACACTCTGTAGTGCATAAATTCGAAAGGATTGGCAATGGCGGCTCCGTTCAGGGCTGCATTCTTCACGATACCAACGATGAAACGTTTGGGTAACTGTCCTTGGAACAGATGATCTTCGATCTTTCATCAGAGTCCAGACGCGATGGTGAAAGTTTTCACTTCTACACGTCGTATCGGATACTTGGCGGTCGATCTGCTCAACGTGTGACTGATGTCGTTTTCCGCTTTAGTTAACACTTCTACGCGCCGCACGTAAAGTCTGGCTTCTTGGATGATGGTTTTGTATTTGTTGGCATGAGCCATCAAATGGAAACGGGTACTGCTGCGATTTAGTTTCAGGCGGATATCCACTCCGCTTGGCAAATACTTGTCTTGCAACCACATGTCCAAATGCAAACGATCCATCAGTTCTAAACTACGTCCTTGCAGGATTTTCTTTCGACGGTCGTGAAAGCCCACATTGCGAGGAGTGTCATCTGCTGTCAGGGCTGTGTCGTTAAACTTGTCCTCACCAGCTGTTTCAGGTTTCCAAACCGCTCAAGCATCCAGATGAGTGTTCTTGGCCTCTTTTCCGTACGTCAAGAGATTTTCAAGGTACGCTCGGTAAGGGTAAGTATCCATGCTACTGCTGACCAGTTTTTATTCAAGTACAAATCCACTTCGCTGAACAAGGAATGCATGAAATTGTTGACGGGAGCTACTCTGGCATCGGCTCCCGAATTGGTGTTGTCGGTTTTGATCACTTTGAGTTTCAGATACAAGCAGCTAGTATTCAGATCGATGTAATCTTCCGGCTGTCCTTTGATTTCAAACTCGATGGGAGCTGAATCCGTCAAAGAGGAGACGGGATGAAATTCTACCCATTTGGATTATTGCATCGTCATCATGATGAGTAGCATGGCAAACAGATCCAGTTCCGACTTGGAACAGTCGCAAAACTCTCGGTGCATCATTTTTCTTTCGTTCTCTCTGTTTGTGGTTTAATAATCAAAAACGTCTAAGTCTCGGACGGATCTTCTTTTCTTAGTCTTTCTAGCTCTGGGGGTGTGAAGTCCTCTCAAGGGGTGTCTTCGTCATCCTCTCTTTCTGCCATGTCCTTGCCATGGCGTCAGGGAAGCAGGAATACCTGGCTCAGCAGCGTCCGGGGAATTTATGGGAGTTTCACGTCGGCCGAACATGTCCTTGCCGTTTGAAGCAGGACATTTTTGCTTGCTCTCAAGAAAGCCTCTTTGGGATTGTGTTTGTCGACGATGACATTTTGGAGAAATTCTTTGCCTTTCGTCAAGGCGGCATCTTTCAAGGCGTGCAATCCCCGTGTCACCATCGGTTTTAAAACGGGAGCCACCGAAGGAAGGGCCGATTTCAGCATATCTCCTAAACCATCTCCTCGTTGTCGAGCAACTCCTTGGTACACAGGATACATGACTTACATGGAGTTAGAGTAATGGTTTACAAACATGGAATTTCACTGTGACATTCCCTTTGGTGAATGAAATATTTTGTCCTAGATCTCCTTTAATAGTAATGTTGACAGTGTAGAAATACGACATACTGACGGGCAAAGAGTGAGGATGTACAAATTCGCGGTGAATGTCAGCGTCCGTGGCAGAATCCACTTTGAAAGGAATGGCTCGCAGTAACGGTACGGAGGTGTGTCCCACCATGTTGTACTCCACCATCGGAGTACACAAAGATCAAATTCAGTCTTTGGTTCATTTCTACAGGGAATCGAAAATATTTCGCAAAATCCAAGTTGCCGGTAACGGCTGTGGTTTCGTTTTTAATCTTGATCAACTTGGGCTCTCTACCCAAAATGTCATGCAATTCAGGACAAAATGTAATGGCCAACACTTTGTCCTTTGAAAATTTCATCAGCAGCCGACGAGCTATTTTATAGTACTCGAGGGTGACACTTTTTCTAGCTCTCTCCAAGGCTTTGCCAAACACTGAATTGAACTTGGTAGGAATTGCGTTCACCAGATATTGACCGCTGAAATAATAGCCTGCAGGAATGGTCAACAGATAGGTGAACCGTTTAGTTTTGGGGTCTTGTATTTTCATAGAGTCACCTGCAGTGGTGTGTTCATCCAAGTTTTGTTGCACTTGCTCGTCATGAATTTTTATCGTAAAAGTGTTTTGATTTTCAAAGATGTTTTGGATTTGTGTAGGGTGAATCATTTCCACCAAAGCCACTTCCCAATAGGCTTCGTGATCCAATTGGATGACCTGAGGTAATTTGGACGTGAAAAAGCACAAGTTGTTCTGGTGAAACACCTCCATGGAACTGTCACTGGGTAACGTTAAGTAAAATTGGTTATTCATATTTCCAGAGTTTTAGTGTCGGAGTGGTCAATGGAGGTTAGAGGAGTGTCTAAAAGAGGATTGTGAGTGTTATGGTGACTGCTGGAAGGGTGACTGACGTTGGACGCAAGGCTCCAGTTGCTACCGTTAGAGGAATATTTCAGGGACGGATTGGGAAGAAGGTAACCGATGCAACTGCTGATTAAAATGGTCCACAATTGTTCGTCTCCTTGTTACAAACTCAAATTGGCAAAGGCAGCCCCGACGACGGAACACACCAAAAAGATTTGGCAGAAAAAGACGATTTGCGTTTTAGTCACACGTTCTCCACACCACACCCACCAGGGTTGCTTTTGTAGATCTTGCAGAGATGAACTGGGTGAAGGAGTGGTCATTGCGTTAGCTGAGGCTGTGTTAAACGGCATGATGGTCACTTCTTTTTATAGTTGATGACTTGCGAAGCGTTGATCCAAGAGTCAAAACTCGGTCGATATCCTTTCCAATGTACTTTGACTCTTTGACACGACGTTTTCCCACTTTCTGGGTTCTTCGTGCGAGAATGCATTCAATGTCGTACACTTCGTCTTCTTTTTGGTCACACGTTGTAACTCGAGCAGGTAAAACGTTCCATTCAACACTTCACCGTTTATGTGTTCCAGTTTATAGACGGTAGTATGACGGTCAGGCATTCGTCCTGTGATTCGAAACAATTCGGTGGTCCAGCTGGGTAAGTAACCTTTTGTCGAAAGTGCGTTTGGTTTTACCAATGTGCACGCAATCTCCTGCTGACAACACTCCGCCTTTCTTTGGAACAGTCAGGGACGTACCAAACAGGCGCTCAAAGACGGTCACTTCGTTGTCGGGAGTTACTTTGGGGGGGGGGGTACGTCCGATGCACCGATGGTAAGATTGGTTCTATGCTTGGACTATATGCGGTAAGACGTCAATGTACTTGAAAGTGTGCTGATGCATACAATATTTCTACATGCGTTCTTTCAGGGTGCGTTGAAAACATTCCATGATGCTGGCTTTGGTTTTGGGATATTTGGTGGTGAAAAAAATGAATATCTCGTTTCTTCAATTCCTTTTGGAAAGCTTGGTTCAGAAATTTGTCTTTGTCTTGTTTGCCATCGAAGAGGGTGACGACCGCTTTGTTTCAACACCAGTTTGAGGTCTCACACTAACTCACTGCTCAATTTAGAAGTCAATGGCACGACCCAGGAAAATTTGGAAAGACGTCGATGACACAAAACAAATATTTTTAGCCACGATTGTAGCTGTCCAAATGAGAGACATCGGCTAAATCGGCTTGCCATTGATGATCGATACCTTCCACTATTGTGCGACTTCTGAAAAATTTTCATAGTAGTAAATGCTGGCTAACACCTCCATTTTTAGTGGGCTATCCACTTTTTACGGACGCTACTCTTGTCTTCGTGTGGTATTTTCTTGGATTGTAATGCTTTGTGTGTCCGACGAGGAATAGGTGTCGAAGAGGAGGATGTCTGAACAGGGGTAATCAGTTCTTGTTTAACTTCTGTCTTCATCTTCCTTTTCTCTTCTGTGGAAGAAGTGGTTGCCATCGTCTTTTTAGTGCAACCAATTCTGGACGTAGGTGGTGTTGTTAACTTGCTTACTTTTTGTGGTGGTGTTGTTAACCGCTCCAGTGGCCTAGTGGTTAGAGCGTCCGCCTCGGATGCGGGAGGTCGTGGGTTCGATCCCCGGCCGAGTCATACCAAAGACTTACAAAAATGGTACTAACAGCCGCCTCGCTTGGCGCTCAGCATTAAGAGGTTAGTGTTAGGACTGGTCGGCCTGGTGTCAGGATAATGTGACTGGGTGGGACATCATGCTACAGTGCTAGACATCACTATAAACTGCCACACTGCAGACATCGTAGCGATATGACTGAAAAATTGTTAAAGCTACGTTGAAAATCCAAATCACACACACACACACTTTAACTTGCGTACTTTTTCTGGTGTAGTTTGAAACTCTTCTTCTTCTCCTTTTTAAGTCTTGACCGCTGCGAATGGTGGTTGTGTTGGTAATGGGCTTTTCATCAGGGTCTTAAAACCTTTCAGAGTTGGTAGAGCTCTTTCGTCTAAAGATTTCTGGTGAAAGAGTTGCAGTCGTTGCAACAGTTGGCCGTTCCTTTGCGATTTTTCCGTTTTTGACAAATCGCTGCGATCTATCAACGATTGCAATTCGTGTTGTAACTGGGACATCTCGGTCAAATGAGGATTGGGAGGTAAATGCCGGGTCCGTTGTTCCTGCCAACGATGGTATTCCACCCATCGTTTGTAAGGTACTAAAGCCAGTTTTTGTCCTTCCATCGGATTTCAATGGTCACGTCTGAGATCTTTTGACTCGAGAATCCTCCTTTTACCCTAAAATACCTCCCAACATACCCTACATGGATCCCACTACTCCTTTGACAATAGGTCCTAACGGGGGTAAAAATCCTCCGAGTTGCACAATCATCTTTTCCTTTCGACGAATGGGAATTGTTTTTGGACCATTTGGCGAGGAACGTGTCCATGCTTGGCTAAGCATTCTTTCTGATGTTTACACAAAGGTATCGTTCCTTTCAATACATTCAGACAACATTCGCACACGGTATCGATGACGTCTTTGGAGGCGGTTTGAATGAGTTTTTTCGCATGGGTGGAGAAGCTTTGGACAGGACGGACAACACGTCCCAATGTTTGGCTAAATGAGGAGGGAGTCATTTCCTTTTCTATCCTTTGAGGGTAGAAGAAGGATGTCGTTTTTTTTGGGGGGGGGGGGTAACATCTTTGTTTGTTTGTTGCTTGGTTCCGGGTCACACACCAAAAATACATTAACGTCGATGACATGGCACACGCCCTTTGATCCCCATTTTTTTGACTATCGCTTCGTCAAAAAGGTGACAATGTGTTTTCCAAAATCGCCAAAGAACCCTCCTCTTTGGTTGCTCCTCTTTTTCTTTGGACGAGTGTGTCTTTTCTGGGGGTGACGTCGATCCTTGGCTAAGCGCTTTTTCGGATGACGAAACTGTTCTTTTCTGTTTCCATTTCCTTTTTGGACAAAAGAACGACGATGGTGACAGTGTGCACTTCTTTGAGGGGACATCTTTGGGCATTCAGGAGCAAACACAAAAATACACTGAAGTATGTGGCTTGACACGTGTCCTTTTATCTAATGTTTTTTATTTTTGATTAAAGGTTTTGTTCAAACTGTTTGACCATATTTTCTGCATGGCCAAAAAATCCTCCACTTTCATTGTTTCTCCTTTTGTTTGGACGACTGTCTTTTCAGAGGGCGACGTCGATGCTTGGCTAAGCGTTTTATAGGATGACAAGACTGTCCTTTTCATTTTCCTCTCCCTTTTTGAACAGAAGAACGACGATGGGGACGGTGACCACTTCTTCGAGAGGGCATCTTTGGACGTTCAGGAGCACAAAATCACTGATCTCCATCGTTTGCCTCAGGTCTGTTTTTATACTGGAATGCGACGCCAATGATCGGCGGTTCGTGGTATCATTTTCATGGCACGCATCACGCGTCGTGGAGGGGTTCGCAACGTACTCAATAGGGACAGTTCTTCCTTGAATAAATCCAGTAAACTCTGTAACATGCCCGATCTCTCTTGGACTTTGATTTTGGGGGCAGGTACTTTGTGAGCAGCGACCACTGCCGCTAAAGAGGAAGAGAGTGTCACCGCTGGAGGAGAAGTTCTTGGAGATGCGGGTTTCCACTTTTTCATCAAATTAGGAAAGACACGTGTCAAATCGGGTTTGGCAGGCATAACCAGCAATTGAAAAGTTGAATAAGCTGAGGTTACTGGAGACGCATTCACCGTCGCTGCAGGTCGTGGTTTGCGAATGTAAGGTTGTGTCCTGGCTGCAGTACCTCTCTTGCTAGTAGAAGCTGTTTTCTAGGGGCTTTTCTTTTTCTTTTTCTGGGGCTGCGATCTTGTATTGACACCACTGTTCTTTTTCTTCTGGGTAATTTTGGGTCAGGGAGTAGCTTTTTTCTTGGGGAGAACTTTGGGAGCATTGGGATCCCTATTTAAGAGGTAACGAATGATAACACCTCCTAGAGAACCTCTACCTCCAGGTTTCAAAATGATTTGCTTTTGGTTTGAGGGTCGAAGATAGGGTCGGCCAGTTGCGTCAAATCTCCTTTGTTTCTGTGAAAAAGCTTTGGGTTTGATGTGGGATGTGAATGATGTTGTTGTTGTTGTTGTTGTTGTTGTGGGGCTTAACGCCATTTTTCAGCACACGATAGGCTATACATGGCGGCCAGTATTAATGGTGGAGGAAGAAACCGGGAAATCCCCGGAAAGAGCCACCGACCCACGAGAAGCTACTGGCAAGCTTTCTCACATATCCACATTCGCCGAATCCGCGACTCGAACCCACGCAGACAGAGGTGGATGTGAATGATACTTTGCAGTAATTGACATGCTGTCACCGTAAACCATCGCAAGACTTCTGTTAGAGTGGCTTCTAGGATACGAGCACGTATTTGTGGATTGTTTTCACGACTGATGCCGTACAAGACACGAATCAATTTGACGGAAAGATAATACTGAAGGGACGTCATGTTGACGATGTGTGAGACAGAACCAAAGTGCCCCTGGCTTTAATAGATTTTTTTGGTTGTTGTTAAGTCGACGACAGGGACGTGTACACGACAGGCCCTCCGTCTTGGCACCTGTGGTGGAACAGATGGGTACGAAATCACAAATAATCGGGGGTGGGTGGGTTTTAAATCCACGAGTAAATAGGCGTGTGGTGGTTTGAGTGGAATCGTCGTAAGCATGAGTCAGCCAAGGCGTTCCTAACTGCTTGGTTAAGTCTTGCATTTGGGATTTATCTCTAGGGCTTTTAAACAAGATCACGTAATGAACATTGAGACTGCTTGTGCGATGGGCTTTACTTTGTTGAAGCAAATTTCGGGTAATGTATATGACACTGGCATTACGATGATGCCCTTTGCGCGTAAACCACAGTTTAATTTCTTTGTCTTCTCCTAACATGTCGTCGAAGATGACCAGATGTGTTTGACTAGGGTCAGACAAGATCCCATCGTCTTCGCCAGGAATGCCTTCCACAAACACAATGGAATCGACTCGACCTTCTCGCATGCGGCTGTACGCCGATTGCCACTCTTTGTAACACCACACGATCCGTTGAGATGGACGATCGATGAAATGATGTTTATGTTCGATCTAACGTTTGACAAATTCGGTTTTCCCTGAACCCCTGAGTCCGGCAATTAACATGTTAAATGGATGGCTAAGATACAGGGCCTCCCAACTGGCACGATCTAAGTTTTCTTCGATGACTTTGAAAGTGGAGGATGAGGGAGCAGAGACAGCAAAGGTAGCCATAGTAGTGCAGGTAACGTCAATTTTGACACGAAGGCAGATAAGACAAGAGTTTTATACTTCTTTCATGACACGTTTATTGCAATATTTAAAGTTGAACACAAAAGACAAAAATATATGAAAGCCAAATGGTTAAGTACAAACACATCAAAACGATCAAAGTAGAATATAAACCAGCCACTGTACAACATTTTTGGTGACGAAGGTAATGTCCTAGGGACAGGGTGTAATGTTCTTAGAGTCTCTACACTTGGTACAGTCACACAGAGGTCCTCCCGGAATGGTCTTTCGGGGATGTAGATGACGGTCCTGTCCTGAATGGATTGGTTTTCCTCTGTGACAGGTTCTTCTTCTGGTACTGTCACTAACACAGGTTTAAAAGTTACTTTTTTCACTCAACGTTTGAATTTAGGATCACAAATCTTTGGCATAGTGTGCCACTTCTTTTGTCCAAGCCTCGAAGCACAAACTTTTCCAGTCACGTACTTCTGGCCAGTGAGGGTGTAAGTCACACGCTACACACACATCGTCGTACACATCATCAGGACCTAAAAGTTGACGAATCTTTCTTCCCGTAGAGGTCGAGAAGTATCGAGATGAAAGCGCAATGCTTTCAACAGAATGAATATCTCGTGTACATTTAAACAGACCACTTTCATGTTTTGGGTGGTATGTACGATTTATAAAGAGTCAACAAGGATTCGGCTGGTAAACGAAATCTCAGAAAGCAGTCACTAAGACACGCACCCCAATTCAATGGACACAGTCCTTGTAAAATGCGATGGTAATCCTCCACCGTTTGAATATTGTCATTGATTTCCTTCGACGGAATCTGTTGTATCACGAATAATAAAGATCGTGGCATGATAACCCGTTTTTATACCTCTTTTTGTCGGAGGGAATAAGTGTACTTTTTGCACAAAAGTGGTCGTTCTCCGTCGACGTATCGAAAATATTTAGTCACTAACTCACACGACACATGCCGCACAGATGTTTCCTCTTGAAACAAGATTAGTCCGTGTAAAATATTTTGGTAACCCTCCAACTCTTCCCCTGGAATTCTTTGTCGTATGGCTAGCCTGTAAGAAGTAGGATGAGTAGCAACCAAAGTCTTCTGTTCCTCGTCCAGTTGAACAATGTATGACCACTGGAACGCTTTCACATGAATCAGTCCTCTTATAGCATTTAGGTACCAGTGGTTCCAAAGTTGGTGACGTATCGTGTGCAATTGTTCTTTGCGTTTCACTTGTATTCTAACCAACTCTCGGTAAATGCGTTCTCTCATCTCCACAGGCAAACCACTAATATTCTCTTGTAAAGTATCCATGACCATGTCAGTCAGTATTTATACCCACGTTGAGGGTCACTTCTAATTGTCCTTATTTTATTCAAAAACTTCTCCTAGAGCGAAAGTGACGAGCGTACTAATTTCTGACCACAACCATTCATGATATCGGTCAAGAATGGTAATAAATTCTTCCGATGAAAACGGTCTAAAGCGGAATAATCGGATGAACGCAGACTTGATCCAGAGATATCTGACTTGTGTGTTTACTTTTGTCAATTTCCTCTTGTGAATTTCTCGACATAAAAGTTCCTCAGTCACCAATTAAGATTTTGCTCTGGCAAGTCCATACCAAACTTCCTTGTAGATCTTCTCTTGCAATTTGTTTGGCAATCTTTGAATATTATTTTTAAATAGGGTTTAAATACTTGTATAGGTGTTGTCCAACATTTGACTCCTAGTCAAGCTGGTTTCTTAAACGACATGGCATGCCACTTCAATCACTAGGTCCCACTAAAGGTAGGTATTGACAATTCGGAGACCATCGAACATGTTCCAGGTAAACGGAATCTTTCTGGTCCCACTGGTGAAGTGACACACCGCAACTGAAGTAATTGCCATTATCCACTTCCCCCAAGTAGATAAATCCGGCTCTGGCTAATTCCTCGGGGGTAGGTTCTCCCAGATATTTTGGCCATTTTCCTTTGAAGGTTTGGAATCGACTTTCAAAGTCACAGTATTCAAGCAAACGCACAGGGAACGAATATTTTTCTTTCGCAGGCTCATTTCGACGAGGGTACGGTGAAATCCACAGGAGTTTGCTCAAGGCTGGATGACATCAGAAGGGTGGTAGCCGCATGGTTTTATGATGACATCCACCATGAAAACCTGTGAAGTGAAAAGTTGTATGATAACAAGTGGCATCGCTTTCTCATCCATCAGGTTTGACACGCACAGCATCACTTTCCATTGTAGGTATGGTAGTAGTAATCATAGCAAAATTCCTATCATGTGGTAATGAATCGCTGAGGTAACAGCGTACGGCTTTCCTACAATCGCAAGGTACGGCATCGCACTCCACTTGAAAATCACCGAACTTGAATGGTGTGGTCTGTTTGTTAGCATTCATCTTTCTCGCTTGGTGTTGGTAGTCACAGTGAACTATCGGTCTTGGACGTTGTCCCTTTTTAGATGCTGGCCAGTATCGACGTGACCGTACGGTAAAGTGAAATGGTTGGGAAGCCGAACTCTCTTCTGGTATACGATTTGATAAACTTTTTCCAAGGGCCGAATGACAATTTGGTGTGTGGGCAAGTGTACAATCTTGCGAGGTTCGTAGGTGGGCACTATAAAATCTCTATCCTGTCCAGACTGCAAGGCTTCTTTCAAGACGACAACGTTCACCAGTCGACCGGTGAGATGATTGAGAGTCAATCCTTTCACTTTACACTCGGTGTGCACTTCTCCATGTGGGTCACGGTATTCGTACCCGTAATGTTTGGGACCGTCACTAGCAAACTTAAAATCTTGTCGTTCAGGTGCTCATTAGTCCAGGCTCCTAAACGGTCTCCTTCGATGTCAGGGTGACAGTGACCCAGGTGATCGATGTAGATGCAACTGTCCGTGTCAAAATACAGTACACGATCTCCTAGTTGGTGTAAGGCTTCGCACAATTTAAAGCGAGCATGGGGTGTCACTTTGGCCGCAATGATGACATTATCAAATTCGTCAGCGTCTACAAAGTCCAGTTCTTCTTTGTAATTGACTAAGATCAAGTCCTCACGAAAAACGTTCTCGTGTTTCATGTATTTGATTTTGTCGTGAATCATCTGGAAGTAGTGGGGAAGTTCTATCAAATACTCTGTCTTGGGTAAACACGGTCGTTGTGCCATTGTGCCCCACAAACAAATTAACATCACTTTGGCAAACGATCGCCTTCCTTCGTTTTTCTCCACGTGGTCTAAAGCGATGAATTCCTGCTCCCAGTATTTCTCTTGAATTTCTTTTGGTCTTCGGGAGTCTAGTACCAGGAAGGATAGCCACTGCTTTTTTGTTTCAGTTTCAAAAAGGCATCCACGTAGTCTGCGAAAATGCCTTTCTGAGTCTCGTCGCCCTTGTGGTATTTTTCTGTCTTGGGAAAGTGGTAAATTTCGTACACTTCTAACACTTGGTATCCCAAGTCCAGAGCGCTAAACACTTCCACGCTGACGCACGTTCCCGTCACGGCGCGTTCTTCCTGGGTGTGCTGACAACGGTGGTCATGGTTGCACGTATTGACACAAGTATGACGCAAGGGAAACATCAGTTTTCCTTGGCAATGGTGAGGTACAATGGGATGGTACAAGTCCGTGGGAGGCAAGCATTTGCACATATTCAATCATTCGCAATCTCGAATGTTTTCCAGGTCGATGTGTTCCGTCAGCAATTGCGGGTGCCCAACGGGAAAGTGACAATATTTGCACACGTACGGATACAGGGAACACACGTCCAAGTATTTGATTTCTTATCCTTTCTCCTCGTCGGCTTGGTAGAGCAAACAGGTGGCATGTGTCCCTCCTCCGTACAAACTGTCCCTCGGGTTCAGTGGGTCCACCAACTTGTAACTTTCCACGATGCGTTTAAACTCTGGATTGGCTTTCAAACGGTGATCGTGCTCGTGTTCGCACAGTTCCATCACTTGGGATCCTTTCTGTTCTAACTTCAACCGCCGCTGACAAGTGGCCTGGTAGAAGTCTTCCATGGTTCGTTGTGAAAACTGATTTGTAGCATCCGTTAAACTCGTACACGATCTGAGGGTTTTCTAAGTTTCAACCATCCACCGAATACCTTCCGATGGTCTTTTGGCCTCCTTCGTTACGAGCGTGTTGGATCCATTTGTCTTCCTTGTCCCACAAGTAATGTAGCCAGCGTAGGGTTTTGACCGAATATTGACGTTTGACAAAGTTTGTCGTTTGAGGACTTATGACAGCCAGAGTGTTTTCGGGCATGAATCGTTGGCGGTACTAAGGAACACGCTTTGCCAGTGGTGCAGGCTTCTTTCAAAGGATCGATCCCTCCGTGCTGCATAAGCAGTTCTCAAAATTTTCCACAGCAACGCCTTAAAATGTCCACGTCGGAACGACAATACTTAAACAATTCTTCCTGAAAGTTGAAGGGGTCTGAGGCGTGAGTGTGGTACCAAGCGTAGAAAGCTTTTCATTGTTCGGTACGCATATCGTAAGGGTCGTAGTAGTGAGCCTCAGGCAAACGGGGTAGAACGGCGTGTTGATTGGCTTCGGTATTGAAAAAGTGCGGAAGATAGCCTTTGGCCATTTCTGTCATTCCAAACGTTTTTACATTCGACTTAATGGCATGGATAAAGTAACTCATCGAATCTTTAAACTGCACTTAGCCCACTTGCATTGAAATGATTTTGGCTTCGTTCAAAGTCACTGTAGGACGTTCAGTACTTTGTTCCGTATATTAGTACTTTGTTCCGTATATTATCTAAAATAATTGCCCATCGTATCGCGAGAAATTGTGAGCCATCACCGTGCCATGGCGATGACTATCTCCGTAATGTTCGATGTCATCTTGGCTCCACGTCTGGTCGATGGGGTCTAAGATCCATTGGGCGAAATCAGCTAGCGTGTTCGGTCCCCGAAAGATTTTTTCACGTCCTCCAGGAATCTTGCTGCAGTGAGGGCAATGACTAAAGACAGGCTCTTGGATACACTTCACGCACGCTCGTTGAGCCACGCCGAAATTAGGAATGTGAATACCTGTCTCTTGCATGCATTCGAAATCGAAAAAGATGAAATTCCCATTCTTCTGGTCATCTTCTTCCTCTTCATGTTTGGAATTATATTTTTGAATGAAGCATTCGTGTTCCAAGTCCATGATTTTATGACAAATGCGACATCGTTTCTTTCCTGGACACGCGTGAGTCTTGGCATTTTTGATACGTATGCCTTGTCCACAAGTTGGGCACAATCTCAGCAGTTGACAAGCACTTTTCCACTGTGAACCTTGCGTTTTCAGATGCTGTTGGTAACCGGCAGGGCTGACAAAAGTACGCTGACAAGCAGGGCAATGCACTCGTGGTTTTCCTTCGTCAAGACAGGGTTTAGAGGCCGAACATCCCTCATATTTCCATCTGCAATGTTTGTGCTGCTCTCGATTGTAATTGCCATAGTCAGACTTCTCACAGTAATAACCGTATCCCAGAAGTATAGTGATACTGGTGATGGCATCGAAATGTTCATCGTAATGATAGACGTGAATGTATTTTCCCTCTCTGAAATTTTTGCCTCGAAACAACAGAGGTCCGCGCACTTCTTGAAGGTGCACTTTCAAGGTGTAGCGTGGAGCTAAGACGTCTTGCAACTTTTGCATTTCAGGAATACCACAGGGTGTGTCTTTGGATATCTCGTTTGCTGTAACTGGAGTTCTGCTTCACTTCGTTGCTTGGCTCGGTCCGATTGTCTAATGTTTTCCCAGGCCTTTTTTCATTCTGCCGTGTCGTTGTTGGCGGCATACGTTCGTCCCACCACGATGGCACAAGCTAAACACATCTTGTCTTGAGGGTTGTTAATTTGGACGAGGCTCGTTTTGGTGCTGCCAAGGTCGTCTACCAATAACATCTTTTTGCGTCCTGTCCCTTGGGGAAGAGACACGTAGGTCATGAACAGTGTCGCTTTTCCATCGGTGATGTGAAACTTGTCGTTGGATTGTTGCACGTGTTGAATCTTGTCGATGACTTTGTAAGGTGTCAATTCTGCTGGGCTGCTAAACTCGATTCAAACATGGAATTTCATACTGTCGTGATGAATGGAAAGTCTCAAGCTATCGTCTTATTTGGCTTCACATTGCTGTTTCAGAGCAAACACAGATCGAACTTCTGAACAGAGCTTTGCGAGGTGCCATACGGAAGTTTTCATCAGAGAAGCCGACGGACTACTCCCCCTCCTTTCGAGATAAAAGTCAAGATACTTGTTATATCTGTCAGAAGAAAGGTAATTGGTCTTCAGAATGTCCAGACCGTCAAAAAAGCAAGAAAGGTGTCAAAAGAGACAAAAGTAAAGATACCTGTTATCATTGTCTGGAGAAAATACATTGGTCTTCAGACTGCCCTAAGGAACAACAGGAGCAAGAGGAAGAGAAGAGGGTTTCCGAACAGGAAGAAAAAGAGTGCCGTCGGCAAAGGATGAACCCCGACACGTCCAGAAAGAGAAGAAAGAAAAGAAAAATGAGAAAGAAGAGGAGGAAAAACCTGTGTATGGTAAAGAAGGAGAAGGTGGCGAAGTGCTGGTACCGGAACAAATTATTGCGAAGAAGAGAGAAAATCCATTAAATCCCAATTAAAATCGACCTCTTCTGGAAATAGACCTGTGCTGACTTTGGTAGCCGCTGTAAATACCATCGCTTTTCGTCTCCACGGCCAGTGCACCTCAATTCATCGTCTTCATAGTTTCCGTCATGTTTCAAAAACAATGTTGCATTGATTCACTGCGCACAGACGCTAGCATACCTATATATATATGGAGTGTGACGTCACAGACAGCACTCCTCGGATTGGAAGACAGACTCCGCGCGGTGGATGAATTTTGTAACGCGTGTTTGGATTGGTGAAAAATCTCAATAAGTTTCGATCCGGTCTTCCCCTATAAATAACCGCGGTTCACATAAATCCCTTCACCTGTTCTCTTCACAAGATGTGGAAAAACGTTGAATCATCTACTCTCGTTTCGTCGATGCTGTTTCGCACGGACTTAACCCTGTATGTCAAATCATCATGGACAATCATCGAGATCACCGAGACGAGCGTTTGGAAAAGAATGATCTATGTGGAGAGACAAGGCTGTCTGAAGAGAGTCCTCATCTACGGTCCTGACGTTAGACGAAGTTTAAGGAAGAGAAGAAGACCTATGAGATGCCCTCTATGTTAATGGAATGGCGTTAACATAAAAACCAAAGGCCCTTTTCAGGGCCACTCCACTGCTTCGAAAAGATATTTATTATCTTTGCCATAGATGTGTATCTTTGTTTGTCTATGTCTGTGTCTCTATACATGTTTCTATGTGTCTTGTTGTCGCTATACATTCCCTATGTTCAATTCCCATTGACCCTAGACAGTCCCAATCCATTCTCCTTACACATTCCCTATGTTCCATTCCCACTGACCCTAGACAGTCCCAATCCATTCTCCCTATATATTCCCTATGTTCAATTCCCCATGTTAAATTCCCACAGACCCCAGGGTACAACCCCTGTTTTAACATAGAAGTCCCATAGACCCTATAGTATCTTACTATACTACTGTCCTATATTGTTCGTTTTGTT
Organism: Megalonaias nervosa; assembly: GCA_016617855.1. NCBI lineage: Eukaryota > Metazoa > Mollusca > Bivalvia > Unionida > Unionidae > Megalonaias > Megalonaias nervosa. Next base: position 26,446 of record JAECUM010013995.1, on the reverse strand, counting down.
TGTATTTTCTTCCCGTTAAAAACTCTTGATTGGTGTCGCTATCTTATTACGTACATTTTTCTATTGCTTTTTTCCGAATGACTTGTAGTTTTGATGATACTTCGCCGAGCTGTTGTGCAAGCCACCTATTGAAGAATTCTAGAATGCTTATATTGTCTTCTCTGTTAATTAAATTTTCACATGTGTCTTCTGTCTGCTTGCTGGTTGCTTTTCGTTTTGTTGCACAGCTAATATTCCAGAGAGTGAGAGAGTGAATTATAAATATACACCAGAGAGATCGGAAAATGCTATCCCTGAATTCTATTGAAGAATGCTTGATAATAGTAGGCAGAATTAATATTTTAATACAAATAATACTATCATACAGGATAGAGAATTTTTAATTCTTACTCTACGGAGATTCGAACCCAAGTCCGCGGGTAAACGGCACCCATCGTCTTGCCTGCACACACGAGCCCATATTCCCTCACGACTAAGCACACATCACCAAAAAATGATGCTACTCAATCGGTGTTATATGCACTCGTGTGTAGCAGACACATTCGCATGACTACCTAATAATTAATTCTCATCTCTCTACACAGTCATTCCGGATTCCTAGGTATATAGAATTAATTATAGAGAATTATAAATATACACCAGACAGAACGGAAAGTAGTTCTTCTATAGAATCCAGGGATGGCACTTTCCGTTCTGTCTGGTGTATATTTATAATTCTCTATAATTAATTATATATCAATCAATGTTTTAGATATTGTTATTTTGTATTACTACTACTACTACTACTACTACTACTACTACTACTACTACTTATTATTATTATTATTATTATTATTATTATTATTATTATTATTATTATTATCATCATTATTATTATTATTATTATTATTATTATTATTATTATTATTATTATTATTATTATTATTTCAGGCATTGGAATTGCGATGACCATGATATCCCTCGTTGTAACTATCTATTACAACGTGATCATGTCTTACACTCTGTTCTACTTTTTCTCATCCATGCAGACCACTTTGCCATGGACTGTCTGCAAGCCGGTAGGACCATTTAAGTTACTAAATAATTGTATCACAAATAGATTTGGATTACTTTCCCTGTTAGCAAAGTAGGATCTTCTCAAACGCAAAGCTGTTCCTAGAAAAACAATTTTTAATAATACAGATAGATCTTCATCAGTCCTGTTCGCTACATATGATATAAGTCAAACCAATGATAAATATCTAAAATGGCTTTGAATGCAAGGAAACATGCTCAAATAGAGATAATTGTTTGTTTAGTAACTATTGCAAATAATCGTTGTACAAGAAACGTAGTTTGGGCCATGTTTAAAACATCACAACGTATACGTATTATTTCTTTTATTGTTTCCTTTGTATATGCCACACATTTTTTCAAGGCTGTTTTATTTTCAACTATTGATAGCAATTTTGCGTTTTATGAGACGAAATAGGCTATATGAATGTCCCCCCCCCCCCACTTCCCACGTTACAATTGGAATTTGATTACCATAGTTCCGAAACAAAGGCATTCTGATTGTAATATCATTTCAATTTGTCTAAGCGTCAATAGCTGACCGTTTTAATTTGTTTTAATATCATAGTGTCTGTTTATATAACTAAACACGGGCTGATTTGGCTCTCAAATGTCGATGTCTAAACATTAAGTTGTTAATGTAACAAGTTCAATCCCAACCAGGAATAGTCATTTAGCGAATAAACCAACAAAAATAACGGCTTCTTGTTAAACATGGGTTGAAGTTTTCCGGTATTCAGCAAATGCTCTTACTATTTTAAAAATTTGTATCTAACTGGGATCTTCCAGGCTTATGTGATTTGCTGATCAAGAGAATAATTAAACTACAGTACTGATAGATACATGTCTGCAGATTTCAGTCACTGGCTTTGACTATCCTAATAGCAGAGTTTCTTGAATACTGTAATGTTTATCAAACTAATTCCGGCTCAAAAAAATAAAATATAAGAATGTTAGGTGATAAATCCTACGTATATAGATATATTTTTCTACAATGATTGCAGTCTGATATATTTTCTTTCTCTAGGAGTGGCTGCAGTATGGATGCGTAGAAAAGACAACAAAACCTTTGAAATACTGTAACAATGCAGACGTCATCGCCCAAAACCTGACTGATTGCCGATGTACTCTGAATGCTACCTTTGATTCAAGTCTTTCCTTTAACTGTACAAACACAAGCTATTCTGGGGAACCGACACCAGTTGCAGAAATATACTTCTAGTAAGCTGCATGTTCGAATTTTCGTTAAATTAGCAGTATATGCACATAATCCCCCATAATCCCCCATATCTGTTTTAGCTTAAAACCTACAAGAAGACAGTATCCGTAATCAAATGTATGGGAAATAAAATTGATCGTTTATGTTTGACTTGTGATACAAACCTGTATGTTACTTTTTATGGCCATAACAATTAATTTTGAAATAGTGTTTTTCTTGTGAATTTTTAAATCGTGATATCAAATCAGTTTGGATTCCTCTTTTTTAAAGCCAGCCAAAACTCGTTCACATGTATTATTTTCTTGACGTATTTGTAATCTTCCATTTCTTGATATAAATGTAGTGTACCAAAGATCAGATTTAACACAAAATCTCCTTCTACAAAATACATACATTTTTCTTCATCTTAAACCACACAATCAAATGCTAGTAACAGACTTGAACCACGACGATATAACTGAGAGTAACACTACTTTCTCGTAGCACATACAATTTAATAGTTTGTAATGAACTGTATAGAAGCAAAGACGTGTCTGCAGTTTCATGTTAAGGATAAAGGTATTACAAATCTGAACGGTGTTCGAAAGCACACTCCTTGCAATAGAGTAGTTTGACATTTAAACATAAAACATGGACATTCAATTTTTGCCAGCCTCGTCTTGTATCTTTAAACAGTAAAGAGGTGATCGAGAAGTCTGCAAATTTGTATCCGGAGGATGTAGGAGCACCGCTGTGGAAACTTACTTTGTGTCTTCTCCTCTCTTGGATTATTGTCGTAACATGTCTCATCAAGGGAATCAAAACATCGGGAAAGGTAGGCTATTTTGTTTTATTCATCTTTAAGACAACGGTATTGTCTAGGTTGCACGGAATAAGTATTTTTCGTCGATGCAAGTTACAAAGCCTAGTTTGTTCTAAACATTGATAGGCATGAGGGTTATTGCGACATTAAATTCATAGACATTGACTCTGTGATGTTTTTGTATCCACGTATACAATTTTCTCCCTAAGTATCAGCTCTCGAAAGAAGGACGGGATGTTTCCGGTTGTCCTGCTTATCTGCTCTTGTGTTCGACTTTGGCAACAAGACGATTTGAAAATATTAACTTACTTTTTTGCAGGTCGTGTATTTTACAGCCACATTTCCGTATGTAATTCTTTTGATCCTTTTGGTTCGAGGCGCAACTCTAGATGGAGCTATTGATGGGGTGATATTTTTTGTAGTTCCTAAATGGGAAAAACTGCTGGACCTTAAGGTAGGTGTATTTTTCGGATACATTTTCATACTGTTATTGCAGAAAAGTTGCAGTTGATATAAGTGATTCGAACTTCGCGTCGTGGAAGATGCGTAGTCTTTAATCATCCAAGGTAGCAAAAAAGTAATATAATCGTTGTGTGCGATACGAAGACATCGCCATTCTATTTTGCGTTGGCCCAATATACAAAATATGTATATTGCTCATGTTGAATATAACACTTCAACATATTTGATTCTATTTATACTGATAACATTAACAACTGTACAAGTCAAATATTTTAAATAACCGCAATTATATTTGCCTCCAGGTTTGGGTTGCAGCTGCGGGTCAGATGTTTTTTTCATTAAGTGTGTCTTTCGGTGGTATCATCATGTTTGGGAGCTATAACAAGTTTAAGAATAATGTATATGGGTAAGTAAATATGAAACATATCCATTCTATTGTTCTCATCATTTACAATTATAAACATATCCATGCTATTGTTCTCATCCTTTACAATTATAAACATATTTCACGACATCTTTATCAGTTTCAGAAGAAACAAAAACAATTTTCAGTCGGTTTTTTAAAACAAAATTTTAAGCTGATTTTACTAACGATTATTTCAGTCATCCTCCACGTGCTTCACACAGCTGATTTAAGTGTAGAGTTACATTTACGTCTTCTTCAAACAGGGGAGCCCGCAGAATTGTGGCGGGGGGGGGGGGTAAACGTGTAGTTGTCAGTTATTAGGTTTAACGGATGTAGATCAAAATATATTTAGAGGTGAAATGGGGGGGGGGAGAGGATATCTCCCCCCGCCCCCATTGCCCCTATGTGCTGGCGCCCATGTCTTCAAATACTGTAATAGATGTTTACTTATATGCTTCAATATATGAAATCAAATTGTAATATAACAGGCTTATGGAAAATAATGTTCGAAGCTATTCACTCTAATATTTGTCTGTACCCCACAGAGACTCCATGTTGATTAGCATCATGGACGTATTTACGAGTGTCCTTGCTGGTTTCGTCATCTTCACAACATTTGGTGGAATGGCAAAGGCCATTGGTGTAAACGTTGAAGACGTAGCAAAGGGAGGTAAGTTGATGAGGCAGGGTCTAAACCTACTGATTATTACTGGTGTTTATTGACCATGTGGATACATAAAGCATGAAAAGTCCTCGCAAGCAAAGTTAGATTTAAGAGACATGTGCAAAAACAAACTTATCGATGCCTAAAAGTGAGGTTAACTATAAAACTCCTTTCATCTTCCGCCACAGGTAGGCATTCTTTGTTTATGTTTTGAAAATATTTATTAGAACGGATAAATTGTCCTTTAAAAGTTTAAGTTAAAGCCCATGTTGCTGGATTTTCATAGTTTCTTAAGATAGGATTTTGCAGTAATTTTTCGATCAACTCCCCGGTAATGTAAACATTATATGTTTCAAACATCAGTTAGATCTACAATCCGACCAAAAGCATGGCCTAAACGAAAATTCAGGTAAATATAAATGATACCTCGATATTTTAAGATTTTCCTGTCTTTGAACTTTCAATAATGTCTTGGTTAAGCTTCATAAGAAGCACTCCGTTCATTGTACTCTAGCACAAGATAGTTTTCCATGGACTTACTGTTATGTATATTTAAATTATTTGCTTGAGCTTGACCTTTGTTTGTGACTAAGGGTAGAATAGTTAGTGCCTACCTGACTTTCATCATGTTTTTAAGTTGTTTACAAATTGAATATGTTCTGGAAGCAAACGTTTTACCCAGATGCTGGTCATTTTATTGTTTTTATTGTTTCTTTGGTTTTTATATAAGGTTCAGGTAAACAAATTTAGGTCATTCCTCTCTTAAGAACAGTCTTTGGAATCATTTTAAGCTGTGTTTAAATATACTTTGAGAGGATCATTTATGTAAATTATTCATTGGAATTGCAAAGAGCTCATTCCTAATTTCGAAAAAAATACTACTTTGGGAATAATGTGAATTCATTCAAATACTTTCTGGATTACATCATTGTGATACATCAAGAATGTTGATACTTAAGCCTATTCAAGACTATAGGTATATCAGCACATTCATGATTATTGGAATTCATTCGGAACATTCTTTACTTTTCTACTTCTGACAAAACATTTAGGATTATATGGGATTTAATTCACAATACTGTACGTTCCTCTTAAATTTTCACTTTGTAACTTAGAGAAATAAATACAGTTGTTTTTCATTTTAAGAAGCTTATTGATTTCGCTTCTTTTATGTCATTTAGTTTAAGAACATAGGGTCGTTACACTACTATCACATTTTAAATTTTGCTGAATCCTCATGGTGTCGGAAATTTGCACTTGTGTCATTTCCCCGGTGATATGTACATTTACCGACAAACATATGCGTGTGTGTCGTTTTTTTCCGGTAATCTGTACACCTATAGTCAGTCTGCATTATTTCAGTATACTGTCGTCTAAAATTCACCTTATTTTGTGCTAGAATCCAGGTGCACAGATTTCAGTACGGTTTTCCTTTCTACTTTTTGTAAGGAACAAAAAGATCATTTGATAAGTTTTATAAAAAGTATGACACCCAGCAAAATGATACAGTAACTATTTATCAATTTTTCACAGATATTAAGGCTTTATGAAATTTATTAGCTTTCAGATATTATTATTATTATTATTATTATTATTATTATTATTATTATTATTATTATTGCAGGATATGGCCTTGCATTTGTAGCATACCCAGAAGCGTTGTCTAACATGCCACCTCCGCAACTTTGGTCCATACTCTTTTTCTTTATGCTTTATAACCTAGGTCTTAGTAGTGAGGTACGTTTGAAAACCTTTCCTCAACTTCATCAATATTTTTAACTAAGTACGTACAAATCAGGTAGGGTTCTGCCAGTTCCCTTCAATATTTATAGAAAAATACACTACTACTGACTATTCGACATCGACGTAAAATAATTCCTCATTCTTTATAATATTTCCGTCGTGCTATGACAAGCATATTTAAAGATAATGTTTATATGACACATTTTTCTTCGGTAATTCAGCATATATTTTAAAACGTTTCTACATATTTTAAATTATATTGCATAGTTTAGATAACAAAAATGATTAATTTCTATTACTCCAGTTTTCCAACGCACTGCATAAAAGATCGGGATTTTCATAGTAATAGAACACATTTAGTCAAGTAAAAAGACCTTGAAGTGTCCACATATTCTGATATTACTTCTTCGGATTAAAGCACATTGCTTGGGCTAATAGCGCAAAATAAACAACAGTCAATTCTGACTGTTCTGTACCAATTGGTCTGATTTTAACTTGCGAAGAAGGTTGTAAATTTATAAATCTATCAGGCATAACCAAATACTGTAGTATCAGTAAATATGTTGTTCCGTAATATCTTTCTCTTGCAAGTGGAATCGAATATTTCTTTAAGCAAATGTTGTAGATTGACAATATCAGTAAACTTTAAGACCGTTCATATTCATTTATTCTACAAATAAAAGGTACATTTTATTCCTAATGAAAATGCTTGAGATTTCAACTTTTGCTTCACTTTCATTTACAATCACGTGAGAAACTAATATGTGTACTACTTATCAAATGTAAAATGTTGGTGATTTTGTTAGGCTGCGAAATTTGAGGCAAATTTAAGCTACGTTAATGATTCATTCCAGTTTGGGCTGTTGGAGACAGTACTAACCGGCATTCAGGACGAATTTCCGCACCTCAGGAAGTACAAGGGCTACATGTGTGCCGGCTTTGGCGTAGTACTCTTTCTTCTTGGTCTACCCTGCGTCACACCTGTACGTATTAAAAACAGCATTAAAGTGATGCAAATTCCAGCAATAGCAACGATTTAGAGGATATGTAAATTTTTTGCGCAGATGTAAAGAAATAGTGAAGTAGAATAACTGTATTGTCACGAGTGAAATGTTTCTTTATATCTCCTCAAAAACATAACTTATATATATATATATATATATATATATATATATATATATATAACAATATATATATATATATATATATATATATATATATATATACATGCTACGGTTTTGCATGGGGGTCAGGACTTTGTTAGGGGGCAGGATTTTTTTTCTCAGTCAGGGCCGGGAGAGTTAATATAAGAAGCAGTCTGAAACTAAAGCTAATATTTATTAAGCGTTTAGAACAGAATCTTGTGACATATTTTCAGCTTCATTTGCATGATTAAACTTGTCGGAATTTATATATATATATTTGCAGTATGATTTGGGGGGAGGGGGTAACGTGACCCCCCTTGATCCATGCTGCGGGCGCCCATGTATATATATATATATATATATATATATATATATATATATATATATATGATCCTAATATTGAATTTATTAAACGAGTTGAATAATGTCCAGCTTTTGCCAGCCTTGGCGAGCAAAAACGGGGCATTATTCAACGAGTTCATAACTTCAATATTAAATAAGTACCCATGTGAGATTCTGTTTATGACATAGTGTTTATTTTATATTTTAATGAAAATAGGAATGAAAGAAGAAGAAATAATTTAATTCATTATGACCCAGTCGACGCACCTTTCTTTTGTTCCGAGTAAAAAATAATCCCTGTAATTTTTGCCGATGTACTATAACTATTAAAATGTATTAGTTTAATTTTTACCAATTATAATTAAAATGTATTAGTTTAATTTTTACCAATTAGTTTAATTTTTACCAATTATAATTAAAATGTATTAGTTTAATTTTTACCAATTATAATTAAAAACGCAACTGCCCTTCAGAATAAATAGAACATTTGACTCAAGCAACATAGTTTGTTTGAACACAGAATATATATGCAAGTTTATTATGATGTCAAATAGAGAAATGTTTAACAGCGAAAGAGTGTCAAAATCAGTTTCACTTCCAAGCATTCAAATTGTTGAAGGGATGATTATGGATGCTGATATTCCAGATTTACAATATATTGTGTTTGTGACCGGATATTTGCATTATTCGATTTTGAATATTCGACTACAGTAGCCATAGACAAATTCGGAATTGCATCACATGATACGAGCTATTTTACGGCGTAAACATGGTGTGGTTGGATAATGTTCTTTCAGTTTGGAGACCAGTTTATGACCACATTCTTCTGTGAATAGATGCGAGTTTATTTTTTCATATTGGTTAACATTTAAACCGCTCTTGTATAAAGGGTGGATTCCATGTTAAAGGTATCAATCGACCAATTCCTTTACTTTTATTTGGTGTTGCTCTCGTTGTTCTTGTATAACGAACCCACGTCGGGGTAACTGGGCCATATTCTGACAGATGTGACGTTTCTTGCCACAATTCCCTTTGGACAGTCGATTCGAAAAAATGGTCGCCAAAATTTTAGAAGTAATAGTAAAAAAAAAAGTTCCAATAGGCGGGATATATAAATTTTCCCACCATCGCAGCCAATCATAAACTGGAATATTGCACAAGAATGTCATGGTCTTATTTGGAACAAACAGAATCACATACAGTGGTACGTGTTCAACGCGATTAAACGCTGCATTAATACATCAATAAAAGGAAGCAGCAACTTACATGACCTATCATTTTCCGCCGCGGATTGCCTCTTTGTTCTCAATCGTAAATTTGTACTTATTTTAAGGGGCTTGCAGGATTTTGCATGGATATGCACAGTGCTCGTGAGGGTGTTATTGCAGAAGAAACAATAATTTATTATCAAATGATAAAGGATTTTATATATGATTGGAAAAAAATTAATATGCTTGGTTTTTCATGGGAAAAACATAAAGTGTGAGCGACGATAGATAAACGAAAATTGCTGGATACATGCTGTGGCAGTCAAAATTTGTGTACGCAGTTTGGAGTTGGTATGAGGACTAATTATGCGCAATTTATTTTAAAAGTGTTCCAGTAAAAGTCGTCGATGAAAGATCTGGAGCAACGCTAATAAAACATATAATTTGAATTGTTTTACTGATCATTTTTCTTCCAATTAAAATGATAATATTTCCATATGTAAATGACAGCCATGTATGATACTTACATACACATTATGGTATCTATCCCTGATCCCACTAAGATGGCGGAAAAGGTGTTTGATCGAGAACCTAGGATAACTCGAAGATGTTAAACTGAACATGTACGTGGACAAGTTATACCATTTCCGACTACATGGTGGCATGTGTGTAAACTTTGACTATTATTGTCGACGAAATCAATCCCGAAATTTGCTAAGAACGTCATCGAGGACAAGTTGTTATATTATCTAAAAATTTTCGCATTGACTGGTATTGAGAAAATTAACTACAAGCATGCGTATTCCATTACCGCAGTGGTCTGTGGTATTTATTTGATGAATAATCCTGCTAAATTAATGTAAATGCGTGATAGTGTGATACATTGCGCAGCCAAATGTGTTTTCAAGCATTTTACCAATGAGCGTCGAGGCATGGACTAATTAAACATGGATGTGAAAAACGGTAGGGTTGGCAGAAACAGATTCACAGTGATGGCCCAAATCTTCCAGACGTTGCCGCCTTGGAAAGTGCGATCAAGACGATAGTGGGAAGTAGTCTGCATCATTCTGGGAGATACAAGCATGTCGGTAAAATCTTTGAACTTTTTAACATAATACACATGTGCGATAGCCCGAACTAAAATTTACGGTAAGCGCACAATCAGATTCCAACACTGTTAGGTTTATCTCGCCATTGCCGATATTATAATAGTAGGAAGCTTACTCCATGGGGTTTCTCGAAAATGTTCAACGATAATCTGTAGAAAACGGGCATGATGGTCTTTTAAAGGCTCGGTATTGTGTCGATGACGCTATTAGCGTCTGCATCATCACACATTATTCTGACAGTTTCCTCGGGTATGATTGTCGTCTTTACCGGCCGGTTCTGATATAATCTTTTCATTCGCGACCTTGTCGCGTTCACAAGTGTGTAAAACACACACACGTGCAGTAGTAATATTTAGCAGTAAAACGCCAAAGGAAAAACGTGCACAACAACGACCTCATGTAAACAAAAAACTACTGATAAAAGTCAGCGTGTCAAAGATGTTATAAGCACGTCAATCAGCACACGAATATCTCACCGCGGGTTCTGAACATACGTTTGCTCCGTAGATCAAACCCATCAACAACCACAACTGGAAAAAACAATAGAGATACTACTCGGTAAAGTAAACTCAATCGCGGCTATCCCGGGGTGGGGCTGGGGTTTACACAAACCAACAAGAAGCACGTGTGGAACTCCGTGTTTTTCTGAAATGGTTGTATCACAGCCACCACCACCACACTCAAGTATTAATCACATTTGACGATACCGGTACAATTCTTTCAGTGCCGGATTAAACTCTGTGGAGGCCTCTAGGCAGTCGAAATCTCGGGGCACCCCTCGCAAATTATCTCCTAATACGTCAAGATCAAATCAATTCAATATTATTTTGTTCCGTTGTCGCGGGGCCCCTAAAAGGCGTAGGGCCCATAGGCCGGTGCCTACCCTGCCTATTTGGTAATCCGGCACTGAATTCTTTAATGAACTAGGTCTTCAAGCGATTCCATAAAATGTACCTAAATTTATTGCTGAAGAATACGATGTGAACAAAAAACAATATTCACTACCACACAAATATTATCAGCACAGGCCCGGTGATTGGTTGAGATGGACTTTCCAAGAGGCATTGGGGATTACACCGCTGACCAAAAAGTAATAACTGAGATGGAATGAATTTATCAAGCAGCATGAGTAATATCGGGCCAATCTCTACCCCACCGCCTTCATTAAACCCGTGAAAGAAGTATGTTGATGCACCTTCGCCTCATCGTGGCAAAATGCACATTGGTTCACTTTGCATCAGCAACACGTCCACGTATGTTATCAACGAAGCCACGGGAATCTATTAGCCAACTTCTTGTCGATCGATATCGCGCGGTGACGTAAGAATTGATCAATGACGTTTACTAAAGCGATTGATCCACAATGAAAACTCAACAATTACAAGAAATCAATGCAACACATGGTTTTCAATACCACATCGAGCACTACAACGATGATCATGTCTAGCAAAGCAAAATCGGAATTCCAAATTGTATTTCTCCGCGCTATTACGGCACCACCAGGCCGCGAGCAAAAACTCGAACTGGTGTCACTGCGCATGTATTATAGCTGATCATATATTCTTGCGGAGTCATTTAGTGGTTTCTCTGCGAATAATTCACGCGTGTTTTGGTACCACGATTGTAAGACACATCATGTGATCGATATATCTTTGGGCGGTTACGAAATACAAACACGAACCAACACTCAGCACCACCACTTAAATATCTACGTTGTGATAAGCAATTAAGATCAACACATCCTCGATCAGGCCGCAGGCTGAAGACCCCCGAAGGATTACCAGGTTCACTGTGTTGACTCTTGATAATTCTCCGACGGTGACGTTCGATTCCTTTCAGAGCCTAATAGTTAGTGAATTTAACTGGAAAATCAGCACACATCACGAAGGTGTAGCCTCCAGGCGTTTTTCCGACTTGGAGACAGTGAGGTATCAATGCAACTTCACGGTCATCAAGAACCGTCAGAAGAAATTCTGCTTGCATTTGATAATATCCAAATCGCAAAATCTAATTGTTGAATGTTTACTGCAAAGTTTTCAACCAGATTTTACAACGTCGTATCCCATCTATTAGTTTTCGCTGCAAAATCTGGATTTATTTAGACCATCTATGGTTGATATGCATTTCAAAGCAATCTTGGGCGCACTTCCTGTGGCTAATACTTACTACAAGTGTATTGCCGTAATTTTACCAGATATAACGCTGCTGTTTGACGGTGTTGGTGGACCAATGAAGATCGTTTACGTCCACGTGGAAATAAACAATTTTTGTATGAATACAAGGTGATTCAATAGCGAATCTCATGCGTTTACACGTGCGAATATGCCAAGTCAGTTATGTTTAATAATACAAAATGCCGTACCAAGAAACATCAATGAAATTGTCACGGGGTCAACTTCAAATATATATATATATATATATATATATATATATATATATATATATATATATATATATATATATATATATGATCCGTCGCGAGAAACAACTGTGGGGTAACATTGATTATATCCACGGCATTTATTGCTGGGGAATCATTTGATGGTAAAACACGGCTAAATACTTCTCTCTTGACAGCAATTTTGTAAATAATCGCTTCTTCGCCTCCCGCAGTCGCTAAAGTAGTTACGCTAGAAGCTGCTGGGTAAGCTGGCAATAAAATTCTGCAGAAAAAAATCTGGATGGTAAATTCGCTCGCGGAAACATGGTGTCTTCCTTACACCTATTACGTTAGCGAAAACAATACAGGCCCTCTTGGCGTCGGCGAAGCATCAGATGGACCAAAATATGCCAGTGGGTTTTCAATTGGCACGCGGCGACAGCCTGAGGCCAAAACGCTTGAAATTGCCGTTGTTCAATTTTGACTTCCTTGAATAGCACAGAAATATAATATAACAAAAAGAAGGAAAAAATACTTTCAGAGGCGTTTTCATTACCGCTGAATTATCTTTGATGACCCCACGTTCGAATGAAGCAGGAATTGTCAAACTTTGTTTTATCTTCTGGTCCAGGTACGCATTGGATCGTATTTTCGTATAAGCCGCGTACGAATATTTATTTTGATTTATGCGGGTTAGCACCTAAGCGTGAATTTCACGAGTATGTTAAACATTATGGCACAAACATGGTTCGCAAGCAACCTCCTGTTTTATTTACACCGACACTGACGCATTCATGTGACCCTGGGTCAACGAATCCAAAACGAGGCTAAGCTAGCCACCAGCTTCAATTTACCTCGCAACCATGGCTGCTACAATTGATACTGGCAAGGGCAAAAATCGTGACGAATATTGTTGTGTTCCGTTATTTTAATAAACAGATTAACAGAATATCCCATACATAAAATGACAAAATTTTATATTGTTTAGACACGATTCTTCCCTATTATGTTTACTTTATCTAATGTCTGCATTTACATATTGGGTGTTAAAATTCATCCATCTACCAACACCACAAAAATAATATTAATTATAATCAATGAAGAAGTTCACATAAATAAGGGACCAATTTGTGTGTTTGGGGGCAGGGTGCTTTGATATATATATATATATATATATATATATATATATATATATATATATATATATATATATATATATATATATATATATGGCTTTCAAACAGCTTTGAACAAACGATCATGCTGTTTTGTGGGTAAATATATAAACGCCAGTCTGTTATTGAAAAAAAAGAGTGTGTTCGTATGTATAAAATCGTATATCCATATTGTCAGTTGACAAATGATTCAGTAAAGAAAAAATATGTCATTTAAAGGGAAAATTCCAGTCCCTCCTACCCCCAGACACTAAAAGCAGCAAGCACCATAACAACAACCAGGTTGTGCACTTCTGATACAAATTAAAATGCAAGCATACCGACATGTACCCAAAGCTATTTAAAGTACACCACAAAGTCTCTACTGGTGGGGTGGTGGGGGGTGGTTGGTTAAAAGGGCAGTTTGTGTTACTATGCACATTTTGTAGATGTTTTATTCTGACCGCGTGTTTTGACCACACTACTGATTGATCATAGCTGTACATTTAAACCATACCTAATCAGAAACAAAATTCATGCTTTAAATAGTTTCTTTTCTTTATCGTTAACTTGTATTTTGTGTGCTGTAGGGAGAAAGGACACTCAAGATAGGACGTAAATCAACTTACGTTTATCCCTCACTGTAATACTTAAATCCTTTTGTCATCTGTTCCTTCCCTGAACTGCTGGAGACATCCATGATGAAATTCTCAACGAATGCAAAAGAAATATCTGGCAAACAGCTTAGATCGTTACTCGATGTACAGTAGGACGCCATATTTTTTCTCGATCTGCCTAGCTTAGCCTCGTTTTCGCGATACATTGATATTCATGAGGATCTCATTAAGAATGGTCTATTGGCTATTGGGGCATTAAAACTGATCAGTAAATTGCACGTAAGTGATTATACATTTGGTTGAATTAACGGTTCGCCATAGCTAGAGAATGGCAGTGGATATCTACGGATGATCAACAAAACAAACCTCCGACACGCGGTGGATTAATCGCGTAGTTAGTCACGTCAAACTTTTCACCAATTATGACTTGGCAGATGTAATGAATCTCGCCGATGTTGGCCCAGGGAATTGTGTTTCAAAATCGATATGAACAGATGAAAAACTCGCAACATAAAATGGACCGATGACATCAAGAGGCTACCTCGGGAAATTTTCACGAGATCAATCAGGTTGGTAAACTCGGGAACTCCAGTGTATCTAAAAATAAAACAAACAAAAATCAATATCTCTAGAAAAGTTGCACAAACCTGCCACAGAATGATGGGTAAACCCAAACTGAACAGCAACCGAATTGTACTGGTGAGAGATCAAGTCTGCGACGCTGACGCAGCGACAAAAATACGTGGACGACAAGGAAGTATAAATTACTATTTTTAGGAACGGATACCTCAAACGCGTAAAACGATTGACCCGGTTGCGTAATAATTTCAGTGAGGTCGATAAAGCAGAGGTGACTTGCCGAAATTCCTACCAAGTTCAAAGACGTTAATATTCGCCTGTGCGTCCTTTTGGACAATGACGCCACTATAAAATCACTGCAGACCAAGCCAGATGTGGCTGGTATCAATTCAATTCAGCAATTGTTTGATACAGCTTCTAAACGTATCGGGAAACTTCCTATAAGTGTTGATGCGCCGATTAATTCGTGTGAGGAAATTTTGAAAATAACATCCCTTTCAAATGAACTAATTAGTACTGCTTAAGATCTGACTATGACCGTGATATCAATAAGGTATATACGTAACGATACGAAACCAATTACTGGTGTTATTAAGACCTTGAGAAAAAACGTCGATGACCTGAAGGTGTCAGATCTCCTCTGCGAAGTTACAGCTAGAACAAGTACGTGGACGAAACATAAGAACAAGATCACGTAAACGACTGAACGTGACGGTATTTATCCGATTTTCATTTTATAACGACACGGAGTTCGATATAAATTATACTTTTTTATGGAGACCCGCCACAACCAAATTCTAGGAGATGTTGATGACACTGAACAAAAAGAACGTATGTAACATTTCTTTGGGAACCTACCAACTACGATCTGGAGGAAAGAATGTATTTTTAATTGTCTTGAACGTGTGTGTATTATGATTGAAACTGCGCGCAATTGTTCCTTCGTAATGATTTCAATTATATCATGATTGTACTAACGATTTACACACAAGAGTATAAACGTTATAAAATAAATGACGCACAAACGCAACTACGTCACGAACTACGCTAGCGTGTTGACTATCTCGCTCTATATCAACGAATTAAACGTTATTGTCGATGCCGCATGTGGAATCGTGGTGGCGGCAACGTTTGACCCAACTGTCACATGAATTGCAAACGCAGCAACAGTCGCAGACTCCCCCGTCGAAACCTCAATGATCACTATCTCGACCGTGACCAGGGCGGTGTTGGCGGTGGGTAAAATATTTTCAAAGCGGTTGTAGACATGTGCGAAAAGGGTAACACAAATTCCACTGGCACTTTTGACTCAGCCAGGTATGAATGTAATTCCTTGACGAGCCTGTTTTCGGCCGACAATGTATAACGTCATTGTTTGATTTGTTGGAAATTTTCTTTTACTGAACTGACATTTGATTCTGGATGAAGTTCAAGGCCACTAATTCCTATGTCCTCTCTGTCGTGAAGTATTAATGCTATATTTTCTGCATCCAAGTTTTATATATTTTATGCATCATTAAAATTACTTATTTTTAATCCCTATGTTGAACATTACTTGATACTCTCACACAAAAGGAATGAGTCTTACACAGGTTTTGCTGTGGACAGTACTCCTATGAGGTTCATAAGCACTCTGCCGCACATATTATTGTACGGTCAAAATACGTGTTCCAGTCACTGTTAATTAGAGCGTTGTGAATTGTCAACCGCAATGGAACCCCTAGAGTACCAAACGGTATCATACAAGGACCAGATATTGATTCATATCTAACAACGTAGCAAAGATATATTCATTCCTCGTAGATAGTTAATACTGGCTGTCACAATCAAAACTGACTTCCTGTCGTGTATAACCAATCTAAGCTGTACCATCTCCAGAATTAATCCTGAGAGACATTTTTGCCGCGAGCGGGATTCAAACATGAAATGTCACCATCAACATTATAACGCAGTACTCTAACCAATCAGCCACTTAGAACGCTTAAACAGAGAATAAGGGAACTCATATTTGAAGTTAACCGTGCTAGCTCGGGAACATATAATTCACACCCACCACATTAACTATATATATTATCAAGTATATATTTATGTTTCTCTTGGCAGTATAAAGTTTGATTATGTTGGTAGGGGCACCACCATCAAACAAGTCTTACTTCCCCTTTAAGAATCAAACGGCATTTAGAAATATGTCTTTGTCAAACTGAGCTGTGTGCCACTAAGCAAATGCCAGACTAATGTGCATTTCGTTTAAAGGGCAGTTGCAATACGCAATTCTTACAAGGACCTTACTTACTGGCTGATTTTTTTTTTCAGCGGTTATTTGTTGTTATTTCGGGTTTAACGCCATTATTCAGTGCATAATAATCTACACATGGCGGCCAGTATAACTGGTGGTAGAAGAATTGACAGCAGTGGTTTAAATGTAACTATGTACCAGATAATATCAATAACGTAGAATGATATCCAGATCCAGTGAAGGGTGCACAAGTGGCCGATTACTGCAGTGAGGGTTCGACTCTCGGGCTCGGCCGTTGTGGGTATGTCAGAAAGCTTACTGTACCTTCCCGCGGGTCGGTTGTTTCTTACTGGTTCTTACTTTTCTAATCATAATTGGTAAAATAAATAACTATTAAATGTTACTGAATATAGAACTGCGGAAACAAATTCCAGGGACTACTTTTTCGTGCAACAAATAAAAGGTGCAGTAGCTGAATCAGAATGAACGAACGTATTTCTTCTTCTTTCTGTCCTAAATAATTTCATTAAAATAAAAACTGTGTGAAAAAAGAATCTTAGATGGGTAATGATTTAATATTGAATATATGAAGTCTATTAAATAATGTCCTACTGTTACTCGCCAATGCTCGCAAAAGTTGAACATTATATAACTTGTTTCAAAAATCAAATATTAGGCCATTAACCAATTGATATCCTCTATATATAAAATAAAAAGTATAAATAAATAAAAATATAAATAATAATAATTGTTGTTGTTGTTGTTATAGGGTTTAACGCCATTTTTCAGCACAAGATAGGCTATACATGGCGGCCAGTATTAATGGTGGAGGAAGAACCCTGGAAAACCCCGGGAAGAACCACCGACCCACGAGAAGCTACTGGCAGGCTTTCTCACGTACCCACGTTAGCCGAGCCTGGACTCGAACTGACCCAGACAGAGGTGAGATGGCAGTGATCCGTAACGATCAGCTCTTTAGACCACTCGACCACTCGGGGCCCCAATAATAATAATAATAATAAGTAGTAGTAGTAGTAGTAGTAGTAGTAGTAGAAGTAGTAGTAGTAGTATTTTATCAATGGAAGCATTGATATTTTTCTTAAACTTCTAGCATAAATAATGTAACAAATTTATGTTAATTAGTTTCAATCCCTGTATGATGATTTTGCCATGTGATATATTTGTTACCTGTTTTCATCTCAGGCGGGAGATTACATTGTTACAATGATGGATCACTATGGAGCCGATTTCTCCGTGTTGTTCGTATCAAGTTGCGAATGTGTTGCTGTTATATGGGTCTATGGTACGTTCTTGTGATTTGTCTCTAGTACGTTCTTGTGATTTGTCTCTGGGTTTTAATTGAAAACAATTGCTAGTAATCGTTTACTTATATATTATCGAGAAGAATCGAGCCATAGCGATCACAGTGTTGTCTGTGATCGGTGTCGCAGTCAGCACAATGATACATTATTTATTTATTTATTAATTTATTTATTTATTTATCTTTAAAACATGTGAGACAGAGTTCTGCTGAACCCCAGATATATTTATTCTATATTTTTAGTACATAAATGAATTATTCTTTTGTAAAATCTTAGCGTATCCGTTCAAATAACGTGGCATATATCCAGTTTAATTTCATTGATAGTACGATCAATATGCTAAAACAACGCCTGTTTTGAGAATAGAATTGTTGTGTAAAATTTGAAAAAGACATGTACACATTGGACTAGCTACATCTAGGATTAGCTAAAACTGGCTGTTATACAGCATTAGTTGTTATGTATAAGTTAACGTCATGGCTGGTGCTTTAAACAAAGTTTATAAAGGTGGCTGTTTAGCAGAGGTTCATTATATGGCAGGTTTGACTGTATTTCCATTGTGTCCTAGTCAGTGTACACAATTAGAGAACCAACTAAATTTGGAGAAATATGTGTTTGTCGAGATAATTCTACTATATAAATAAGTATGGAACCTTACAGTTTTTACGACATACTTTAATGTCAAAACTATTGGTTTTTAAAATTGTGAGAGCTGACTTTAAAAAAAAATATTCCTTCCCTTTCCTTACAAAACTAATTGTGGATATAAATCTCATATTAGATAGAGAAATTTATGCTTGAAACTAGTGCTGGAAGTTCGTATTGTTCGTAGTATAAGTCTTCTTCTTTTATTGTCCCCCTTTTGTTTTCCTTTACGTTCATAACAATTACAACACTCAAAAACAATTACTAATAAGTTTGGCACCAGCCAGCTCAACAGTTTTATCTTAAAAAGAATTGCTAACAGCATGTGAAATTTTTGCATGTTTCTTTACCATTTGCTTTGTGACTTTATATTGTAGGAGTGGAATAATAGAAGGGCCTTCCATTATCGATACTTAATATTTTAAATTGATTTTCAGGCATAAAGAATTTTATTGGAGACATGACCTACATGCTTGGCCGTGCACCAAGGCCTGTATACTTCTGGGGGTTCTGCTGGGTTTTCTGTTCACCAGTCATTATTGCGGTAAGGGAGCGAATGAGAACGGGAAAGGGGAGCAGCAGCCTCTTTCAGTGTCAAAAATTCTTCAATATTGCCTAGTTCAAGGAAAAGAACTTCATCATAAACTTCTTATTTATTACGTATTTACAGACTGTGAAACATTTAGTTTTCCCAATTTCGAATGGAATTTTTTCTCTTCATATGCCTTTTAATACATTCGAAATTCGTTTTGTTTGCGTACCATGGCATTTGCGTTTCATTTCCATTCCGTTTGCCTTCGATTCAGGTTGTATTATATCGGGCATCTCGTCGTTTTGGTTTATGATATAAGAAAAAAAAATGAAATCAGTTTTTGCGTTATCACTTCCATACTGGTTTCGTTTGGTTTAATTTCTTTAAGAACAGTGGCGCCACTAGGGGATGGGGGTGGGGGGGGGTGCGGACCGCACCTGGTGACACCATGAGAGGGGGTGACACCATAATGACTGTCCATAAAATTTTTGAATTTTTGTTCAGGAAGGATGTTCATAGAGGTGACACCATGAGAGACCGCACTGGGTGACACCAACCCTAGTGACGCCACTGTTTAAGAACGAAATGGAAATGCAACTGCCGAAGTTGGATTTTATCTTTTCGAGAGTGCAAAAGAGAGAGAATTATATATTTCATATATTGTCTTATTAAAGTCGCTCTGTAATGAAACAGAAAATGTATAAATCAAAATAACAGCATTATCTCTTCTGACAATTTAAATATAACCGAAACTGCAATAAGCATAAAACAATAGTTGAAGATTACTTGTCAGCAAATAGCATTTCTTAACTTGTTTCCTTACAATAAACACTGTACGGATACAACTACATGTAACTGTATTAATGCGTCAATGACCGTTGTTTTGTTAATCATTCATCGTTTTGGAGTTCAAGTGCTTTTGCCCTCACCGTTTTCTTCAAAATGTTTTGTTAATTTCCTATTATTTCATGCTGCATTCCGTTGAATTGTTCTATGATCGCTATGCTTACATATATTAGGATCAATATGTTATAAGCTGCCACTGTTATGTTACTCTCAATGATGGTGCGGTCAATCTACAGTAAAGATTGTTTGAACAACTATATATAACATTTTGGTTTCAATCTTTTTGGAAAGGAATGGAACCACGGTCGTTTAGATCCGAGCCATAACGATCCACAACATTTTGGAGCCCTCGTTTAATATGAATGCTTCTAATTAATTTCTACGACAATTTTTTTTTTCCTCCTCTTGTATTCGTTGCCTAATTAGTATATTTCCCAGCATATCGAGTGAAGTTTTAAGCTCCAGTTAAAAATGTCTACATACCTTGATCCCAAATATTTTTGAAGGTTTTCACATCTTTACATTTATTTTGGAAATTGTGTGTAGGCGGTAGGCTTTCACCAGATTTACGCATGTGTGGCGGATTTGGCCATTTTGTACATTATCTAATCAACCTAAAATTTGCAGAATTTATTTGTACGTCACAAAATTTTCTGAAAACCTTTGGCCAAGAACTACAAATATTTAAGAAAATAATTGTAAGATATCAATGACGTGGGCTGTGATGTGAAAGTACATGTAAATGATACCGTACTGTCAGATTGTGAAACTGTGTCGATGTTTTAATTAGTTTCTCGGGAAATATTCGTGGTGACTCTATGATACCATGAAGCAGACCTCGTCTTCTTCCAGAAATTAGAATTAAAGAGATGGAAAAGAAACTACCGAACGTTTTAGCGTTAGCCCGTATATAATTTGCAAAATGTCTCACATTACGGTAAGTTCCATTAATATGTCCAATTTCGATCCAGATAATCATACTAAAAAGTAATCTTACTTTATCTTGACGAAACACAAAAACTTGTTTAACATAGAAAGAAGAAGACACACACAACTGCAATCATCTTCTACAACGCTTTCAAAGGAACATCTAAATACTAAACTTATTTTTAAAAAAATAAATATCAATGACAGCGTAATGAGTTCATCGTTTTATCTAATCTTAGAACAAAAAATCCCTGATATTTCACGAATAATGACATATACTGCTCGTGTGCTATCAATATAATTGCTAACATTTTTCTTTCCTCAGCTACTTTTTATATACCGCATGGTGGAATACGATCCTCTCATGATTGACAAAGATCAGGCCTACCCTGAGTTTGCACAGATCATTGGTTGGATTATTACCGTCTTAGTCATATGCCCTATTCCACTCACCTTCATCTATAAGATGTATCAAGCCAAGGGGAGTCTCTTGGAGGTAAGAGGAGCGCTTTGTTACGTTCATATGGAAGTATAAAGCCCCATATATTAACGTCATATTCAAACGAAGCCTGATCTCATTCCCCTAACTTCCCTGTCACTTCTTCAGTACTTGGAAACCGCTGTAGCTCAATTGGTAGAACATAGATGTTGTACTCTAAGCGTCACGAATTCGATAATCTACAGCCCCTACCAGTCACCCAGTTTGTCGTTTGCAAAATTCACAAATCTGTCGTTTCCTCGGCACGATATAGCGAATAATGCATTTGAAAGTGTCATTAAACCAGACAATCATCTTTGCTATATTGTTATCACCAAAATTCTTGGGAATTGTACACTATTAATTTAGAACCTATTAGCTTGCGTTTAGATCGAGTTTTGCTCAGAAACTTGATTGAAGATACATGCCAAATATTTGACAATGTCTCAGAGAAACTATTCAAGGTAATATGAATCCATGCGGGGTAACCAAATATTAGAAATGTCTCACAGAAACATGAGGTGTACTGCTCAGAAAATGTGAAAATGTAAATAATTTACCTTTGTGTTTACAACACCACCCTACCTTGAACTACCACAAAATTGTAATTTTCATAAAAAAAGGTGCCACTATGATTTATTTTTGTGTTTTATAAAGTCAAGCAATTGTTCCGTTATACATTTCAAGTAAATTCATTATTTTCTTCAATTGTGCCTTATGCACCAAATGTATATGTATAAATATATTATCTGTTCACCAACGAATACGTAATTAACTCTCCAAATGATTCGTTTAACTAAATCATGTATATTCTGTGATTTTTTTTACAGAGGCTGAAGATAATAACGACGCCAACGTCAGAGTGGGGACCGAATGACGGAACAGGAAAAAAAGAACCGATGGATAACATGAAGGGCGACGTTATACAAGGAATTGACAACCCAGCCTTCACCAACCTCATGTAAAACAAAACAGAAATACCATAATACTGTCTCAAAAAAAAATTTTGCCCAATGAATTTACGATGTGTGAGACTTGATGATATACTGGAATATACATGGGTTCATAAAGAAATTATGGAGTAGTTTGTATATATTCATTATTAACTACTATTCTGTTTATGTTTATTTACGATCTGGAACCGGCTTTGTTGATAATGTTATCCATACATCTGGGGTATTTTTTCTTATCGCGAATTTTTTCTCTCCTACAAAAGAAAGACTATTTATCTTGACTCCAACAAAATGTGAATCGTATCTCTATTTATTTTGATCTGTACATAAACCTGCTGCAGTGCGTTTTTATAAGCATTATCCTACACTGACAATCTTTGCAAATTATTTTTATGCACACGTTTATAAACGTCGCTAATGGGGTGATTAGACCACTAATTCATTTTCATAGAACGTAATGGTAAGATATTAAAACTTAAGACTAATTTCTGCATTAGAGTGACATAGACATCACACATTCTTACATTTGTAACAGTTATTCAGGATTGAAATAAATGTATTTGCAACTTTTTCTTCAGCCTTTAAGTCCTGAACAGGAAGAATCCTGGTCCTAACCTAATAAGAAACCTTCGCAACAAGAGCCCTTATGCTATTTTGTCAGTAAGAAATTAAATGCAGGATATCTAAATAAAATGATATATTTTGCAGTCATCAATAGTATAAAAATTGGACATTATAAAATGTATAATGGCAAAAAAAATAAATCCATTTACTAGCCAATGGGTGCATCTAAAAAATAGGCTTCTATTTATCTTTTATTTTCCACCTCCACCGCCACCACAAGAAGAAAGGTTCTCTAGCTAAATAATAACTAGTTATCCGGTTCCAGTAAGTTTCATGTCAGAATAGCCATCATAATACATAGAGAAATAGCTAAAACAGTAAGTTTCATGTCAGAATTGCCATCATAATACATAGAGAAATAGCTTAAACAGTAAGTTTCATGTCAGAATTGCCATCATAATACATAGAGAAATAGCTTAAACAGTAAGTTTCATGTCAGAATTGCCATCATAATACATAGAGAAATAGCTAAAACAGTAAGTTTCATGTCAGAATTGCCATCATAATACATAGAGAAATAGCTAAAACAGTAAGTTTCATGTCAGAATTGCCATCATAATAGATAGAGAAATAGCTAAAACAGTAAGTTTCATGTCAGAATTGCCATCATAATACATAGAGAAATAGCTTAAACAGTAAGTTTCATGTCAGAATTGCCATCATAACACATAGAGAAATAGCTAAAACAGTAAGTTTCATGTCAGAATTGCCATCATAATACATAGAGAAATAACTAAAGACTACTCAAATATCTTCCAAAAATTATTCCTTAAAACTGTTTAGAAAACTAAAAGCCGGTGAGAAAAATTAGTTTTATGTTTTAAATGTCAACATATTAGACAAAACGTTATTATTCGAGTTTGTTACACTTTGCTGTATAATGCAGGTAATTTGCACTGGTATGTGTAAGCTAAATAATTTTACTAATAAAACATTGTATATAAAAAACGTAAGACGATATTTTAAGAATAATACATTTAAATCATACCATTTAGTTAATATGACTCACTCATTGAATATTGAATGGAAAATTGGGTGTATAGTTGTAAATATTAAATGGATATTCCCCTAGGAGGCTTTATGATTGATGTAAGAATGTAAATACATTTCTGGGCAATTAATATTTAAGTCTCTGTTTTACATTTGAAAATATTGTCCATAGCTATTGTTTCCTAAGAAAATTATGATTTCCCTTAAACAATGAAGCACGTAGTATTTCTTGGAAATCAATTTATGGATTTGCATTTTGTCTTCTTTTCCTTGGAGGAGAATATACAAGCTTCCATGATTACTTTCACAGATAACTATAAAAGCTTTTGATCATTTGAATTGTCCACGAATATGTTATTGTCAACGTCCATTTGAATTTATTATGGATGCAAATGTTTCATATTCGCAGCAAGGAAATAAATGTTTCAATAGAAACAAGCCTGCCATAATATTAAAACATTCTGTTTTCCGCGTCACAAATGCATATGTTGTGCGTTGTTTTGCCTCAGAGATGTCTCGATATTGGTATTGGTTCACACAAGATTTATATTTTCCATCATATCTAACCTTAAAAATAAATGATATAAGTTATCGCATTTAAATGCGAAGTTCATAAAATACAAAGTTAATTAATAATAGATTGAAAGAATAGTTTAATATCTTTCTCTAAGATCTGTAAGCGTATTTCTATGTACTAGTCGCTATGGAAAAATTTCACTTGATAATTTGGGAATAAAACATGTTTTAACCTTAGGACTGCCTTCTGTTCTTGGTTGCAAAATAATAGACATTATTTTGGGCACTTGTTTCCCTACATGTATGGAATAAATAGTATGTTTGTCTCATCATGTAGTATATATTGTCGTATAGTGATCGATGGCAAAATCTTCTCTGCATCATTTGTTTATAAAAAGTTAAAGTCTCTATATTTATATGGGTGAAAATAATGGATACATTTCTAGTGGGTTGAATCTTCAGCATTTCATTTGCTAGAAACTTGCACTACTATAGGTATACACAGATAAAGTACCATGTTCGAGTTGTTTGGCTAAAATATAGATATTTATATCAGTAAAAACAAACATTGACTCACCCAGATCACGGCGGTTGATGACATCTGTGTGGGACTATACTCGAGTATAATGCGTTCACGATATCAATGACATAACTTAAACTTTTGATTTGGCTCTGCGTCTGGTGTATAACACTCTAAAAGGAGAGCAGATTCAGTGCTAAGCCATAAATGTTGAATCCATAAAAAGCACACTTTATTTCCTCACCACTAAGGTCAACAGTAGGTCCACTGTTGAAATGTATCTCCATTTGATGGACATCATGGAGGCACTATAGAATAGGTTCAAATAAGCATAACAGAATATGGTACATTTTGGAATGTAGAGAAGTACATTGTTTATGCTTAAGTGTGCACTACAATATCTCTTGAACAAGATATGTGAAAACGATTAAAATTCCTATGGTTGTGAAAGGTTTATTAAAATTTTGAAAAGTAAGGAACCGTTTTAGTTGCATTTAATATTTCCAGTTCAAGATCGTGTGCCACAATAGGTATAGTAACTATTCTTCACTCAATGTTCCCCTCTGTTTTCTTGACAACTCATCCTCCTTTCCAACCATGACAGCTGACCAATTTAATTACATCCTATAATTTTCTTTTTCAGTACTCCATTGAAGACACTGTCGGAATTTGCTGATGTGAGTTTAACAACATCTACAAACTGCATAATAAGCTGGCCACCAGCTACGTATCTAAGAAATACAGTACCTTGCTCAATGAACGATGTATCTGTAAAGTCATCAGTTAGAATAGAGACAACTTTGTCATGTTTACCTTGATCTTTTACTTTGATATTTAATTCAATATTTGCCTGGCTACAATGTTATTTACATAATTGTATGTATTATCAAAGGCATGCCTATGAGTGACTAAATGTGTATCGTTATAACCTAGATATCCGAATATTATTAACGTTCGTTATATATATATATATA
>JAECUM010013994.1:0-41185 GCA_016617855.1 Megalonaias nervosa | reverse complement strand
GTTTGTGGTATTAGAATGAGCAATCACGCCAGTCAAGATTTCAATGAGGCTGGTTGACAAGGTTGATTCATACGGTTTAACTATTAATTAATGGTATGGTTGACAGTACAGGTCAGGGGTGGGAAAAATACGCACCGCAGGCTGGATCCGACCCGTGGCCTGGTTTTATCTTTTAATTTGCAACACATGTATCACATGTTTATCCGGCCCCGAACTGGAAGAAGTTGACCATCCCTGGTATAGACAGTGTTACAGTGGTTACTGTCCATCTAATAACTGGTAGGATATTTACTCGACACACATGTAAGCAATGTAAGCAAAATAACAAATGGTGATATTAGATGTATGTATACATCGTGACATCTGATTTGATAACAAAATATCCCTCAGGCTAAATAAATTTACATTAGTTTGTCACCGCGACTGCCATATTGCCCTATTGTTGGATATTTCGGTGAAGGAATAAGAGCATCTTTGTCAGTCTGTAAGGCATCCTACCACCTTCACAAAATATTGGTATTCGTTCAGTCACTCACTAATTCTTTCTGTCTTTCATACATTCTTTCATAAGCGTTCATTAGTAGTATAATGTTATTACTATGCACTGAATCCACAACATGCCGTGTATTAATAATTTAAAGTTGATTTTTCAAATATTTCAATTCAAACAATCAATCAAAGGTTTCTTTAAGGATGAGTGAGGTGTGACGTCTGTTAAAACAACTGTTTGGTTTTGTAGGTTTTTTTTACTGATTGTCTGATTGTAGCTTTCTTTGTCGACCGCTCCGGTGGCCTAGTGGTTAGAGCGTCCGCCATGGATGCGGGAGGTCGTTGGTTCGATCCCCGGCCAAGTCATACCAAAGACTTATAAAAATAGTACTAACAACTACCTCGCTTGGCGCTCAGCATTAAGAGGTTAGTGTTAGGACTGGTCGGCCTGTTATCAGGATAATATGTCTGGGTTGGACATTATTCAACGTGTCTGAGGCATGATGCCCCAGTGCTAGACATCACAATAATATGCCACACTGCAGACATCGTAGCGATTGGACTGAAAAATCGTTAAAACTACGTTAAAAAATCCAAATCACACACATCACACGCTTTCTTTGTCTTTTTAGGCCATTAGCATCTCATCAGTATACAGTTAAACAGAAACAACGAGTTCCACATCAATATACAATTAAACAGAAACAACGAGTTCCACATCAGTATACTGTTAAACAGAAACGAGTTCCACATCAATATACAGTTAAACAGAAACAAAGAGTTCCACATCAATATACAGTTAAACAGAAACAACGAGTTCGACATCAGTATACAGTTAAACAGAAACAACGAGTTCCACATCAATATACAGTTAAACAGAAACAACGAGTTCCACATCAATATACAGTTAAACAGAAATAACGAGTTCCACATCAATATACAGTTAAGCAGAAATAACGAGTTCCATATCAATATACAGTTAAACAGAAACATCGAGTTCCACATCCATATACAGCTAAACAGAAACATCGAGTTCCACATCCATATACAGCTAAACTGAAACATCGAGTTCCACATCAACATACAGTTAAACAGAAACAACGAGTTCCACATCTATATACAGTTAAAGAGAAACAGCGAGTTCCTCATCAGTATACAGTTAAAGAGAAACAACGAGTTCCACATCAATATACAGTTAAACAGAAACAACGACTTCCACATCAATATACAATTAAGCAGAAATAACGAGTTCCACATCAATATACAGTTAAACAGAAACATCGAGTTCCACATCAATATACAGTTAAACAGAAACATCGTGTTCTGTATCTATATGAAGCTAATTAGATGATCCGGGGTTCCAAATGAATATACAGCTATAAAAAAACATCGGGTTTCACATCAATATACAGTTTAACATATGCATCGGGTTTCACATCACTATAAGCTGCACATGTGCACCGGATTCCGCATCAGTAGTCAGATAAATAGAAGAACACGGTTCCATTTCAGTAGATATAGATACCAGTATATGATAGCCACATATTATCAACTATGATATTGACAAACGTCAACTTAATTATATGACAAATAGACAAAATAGTTAACTGTTTTCTGAGAGTAAATGAATGATACAGATAACAATAGATGTGCACATGTTACTGTGTTGTGAACATTGTTACTGTATTGTTACAAGTCAGACGAACCACAGGAGTCAGCCGTTTTATCAACAAAGTACAATAAAATCTCTGACAACACGAAATCACCTTATCGGTACTATAAATTAACACAAGGAGTGCAAGCGTGACCCCAGCCCTCCGTTCGATTCGACTTCAAGCGTCTTTTATCGCCTCAGAATCGCCAAAAGACTGAAAAGCTACACATATCCATTCAAAATACAGTAAAGTACCAACGCATAAATCTCGAACGGCCATCGCATGAATCAACTCCGGCGAATTAACCTTTACTTTCACCATTACGGTCACAAAGTCTTTCTACAGGACTCCATCAGTCGGATCGAGTGGAGGGCTGGGGTCATGCTTGCACTCCTTGTGTTAATTTATAGTACCGATAAGGTAATTTCGTGTTGTCAGAGATTTAATCGTACTTTATTGATAAAACGTCAGACTCCTGTGGATGAACTAAGATGGGAAATTTTATACTTTGCTTTTATTTACGTTTCATTTGCAATATACACTCAACCATCTTCCCAACATTTGTAGCCCTTTGGTTGTCGTTGACTCGCGGAATGGTTCTTCATTATATCTGGAAACCAGAGTGAAAGATTGGTTCGTTCTGAAAGGCAATATGGGAGTTATTACACAAGGCTCATCCGTGTGTATAATTTGATAAATGCATGCCGAGTGTGTTTATTTAGGTTATATTTGGGGGATTAAAGTTCTTCCCGTGTTAAGACCCACGGTCAAAGTTCCTTGTGGTTATGAAAATACCACGGGCATAATGCAGTTGTCTCAGCCAGATGTGTATTAAAAACTGGGTCAATGGTCACACATGCCAAATTTCAGGTATGTAAGAAAAATATTTTATTTTCTATTTAGGTACAATTTACTCCTACACAATAGCCCCTCTGCCAGGGTCAACTGAAATTTAGATACAATTATTCCTACGCCACAGCCGCACTACCGAAAACAATTGAAATTTATGAACAATCTCTCCAACACCACAGACCCACTACCAGGAACATTTAACATGTATATACAATCATTTCTACACCACAGCTCCACCACCAGAGAAATCTGAAAGTTATATACAGCACTCCTTCACAATTTCCCCTCTATCAGGGAAATTAGAAATTTGTACACAATCTCTTCTACTGAAATCAAGGGACGTTTGAAATTTGTATACAATCACTCCTACAACAACGACCCCCTACCAGGGACTCTTGAAATTTGCATACAATGAGTCCTACAACAACGACCCACTACCAGGGACTCTTGAATTTTGTATACAATCACTCCTACAAGAACGACCCACTACCAAGGACTTTTGAAATTTGTATACAATCACTCCTACAACAACGACACACTACCAGGGACTCTTGAAATTTGTACATAATCACTTCTACTTACTACCAGAGACATTTGAACTTTGTATACATTCAATACTACAGCACAGACCTGCAACCAGAAACGTTTGAAAATTTGTATACAATCACTCCTTCACAACAGCACCACTACCAGGGACATTTGAAATTCAATACAATCGCCCCTGCAACATAGACCCGCTAACTGGGACGCTAAAAGAATCGCATACAGTCACTCCTACATCATACCCCCAATACCAGTGATGTTTGAAATTTGTGAATATTGACTTCTACTTACACCAGAGATGTTTGGAGTTTAAATAAAATCCACTTCTATATAACAGAATCACTACTAGAGACGTTTGAAAGTTTATACAATCACTTTTACACAATAGACCCTACGCCTGGGACGTTTTGACAAAATCTGTCTTCGTCTGGCACTCATTGACTCACGTTTCACGTGTCTAACGTTAACGGTGTATGAGAAGTTATAGTTTATTACGAACATACAATACATAATAATTACAGACTGTATCTCAAAATAGCCCCGCATCTCTGAAAGCGCGTGAATCATTAGGAAGAAAGGACACACACACGAAAATACAAAGATATTGTATACTAATCCAATCGCATATTGAAATAAGATTGTTGGTGGCCTCTGGGACAATGCGTTTAATTTAATACACTCAAACACAAGTTTCAGATTTGAGTAATTCTAAAGAGGTTTTAAACTTGTACATTCTTACGCAATATTACTGCCAACTTTAAATTGTTGACACCTAGTTTCTTACTTGATACAGCCAAAATTACTCCCAAACTTTATTTCCCCTTATTCTGGAATCTTTTGAAATCAAACTACATAAATGAGCTTTATTTAATTTTAATAATTCAACATCGCGAATATCTAGCATAGAAAATAGCACAGAATAGAAAACTTCTCGTATAAAAGGGCTATCGAACACATGTAATAATTCGATATTTTCGGATTATTACTGGTCGCATGCTTTTACCCGTTTTGTTCTATTGCAATCAAAAACAGATATTTTGTTCGTTGGTCTAACATTTTTACCTGTTTCATTCCATTATATAAATAAATTATAAATATCTGAATTAAAATATCCTTTTTAAATTTTATTCTTTTCAAAGTTTAGTAAGAAAATATGTTGAATTATTGCTGATTTTAATTCATTCTTAAGACGGTAGTCATGACAATACATCCCAAAGTATAAAGTCAATTGGTCCTCATGAATAATAAAACAATAATAATAAATAATATTGTGAAACAACAACCAGTTACAACATTGATTCTCCTCCCACAATAAAAAATCAAGTTCTTATATTCTGTAAGGTTACAGCAATCATGTGTGTATACAATGATGTGTGCGTGTGTTCGTCTTCCAAAGTGCGTTAGTGTAAGTGTGTATGCTTCTTTGCTAATAGTTACGATAATTCAGTCACTGGTTTTAGTGCGTACACATGAACATGTCCTTTGTTTTTGTTTTCTCCCCCCAATGCGGCTTTGATTATTGATGGATGTTTGTTTTGCGTAACTTTTGTGATTTTAAGTGATTTTGGTTGTGGCGTGGAAAACCCCATGATGAAAATACTATTTGGTCGTGGTGAGAAAAACCCCATGATGAAAATGCCATTTGGTCGTGCTGAGAAAAACCCCATGATGAGAATGTCATTTGGTCGTGGTGAGAAAAATCCCATGATAGAAATGTAATTAGGCCGCGGTGAGAGAAACCCATTAATGAGAATGCCATTTGGTCGTGGTGAGAAAAACTCCCATAATGGAAATATCATTTACATATGCAGCGGTGAGTGTGTAAAGTGCATATTTACCTGGATCGCTTGTCGAAATGAAGATAGAGTTTAGAAATCGAATGTGTTCGGTTGTTGTTGTAAAAGGGTTACCATTTGTGTCATGAAATGGTAGATTTCCATCGAATGATGTCGATGATTGGGTGATATTTTCCTGAAGAATTTCATTTGCAGCTGCATTTGCCAATTCTTGTCCTTTTCTGAAAATATCATTGCTGCTTCCTTTATTCAGTAGAGATTCATTCCTATGTTGGAAATCTTCTTCATCGGTGTAGGAATCCAGATTTTCTGAAACTATTTCTTTTGATTCTCTGTTTGTATCATTTTGAATTATGTTGTCAAAATCATGATTATTAGTATTTGTGATGTATTGTTCTTCACATATTGTTACCATTTTTGAATCTATATGGCTGACGGCCTCTTTGTCAACATCCTCTGTTTGCTTCATCTGGTATGCTTCAATACTTTTATATTGTGAATGTGTTTTAGTGTCAGACATATTAGAAACGTCCGATGACTTGATAGCTGTATCTCTCTCCGATTCTATATAAACCTGAAAATCATTTTTTGACTTCTGACAATTTCTGGTCTCTGCATTCTCATTGTCTTTGATGGTTTTACTGGCTTTATTTTCGTATTTAATTTTCCTTATATATTTACTTCGAAAATGATGATGACGGAATATTTCCTTCACAACTAGAACATAAAGCACCACTAGCACAAAAGAAGTAACAATAAAAGCGAAAATCAGAAAAATATTGAAATAAGCTTGATACGGTGTTTCTTTAAATGTGTCCTCTGTGTAACATTTTGATCCGGTAACGTTATCATATTTGGTGGGTACAGAACTTTGCCCGTACAACAAGGGTGCTGGCCAGGACATTAGAAGTGCAACTAAAAGCACCAATCCACAACATATTTTTGAGGACCGTTCCGTCAATTGCCGTCCCATCGGCACACAGATTTTCCGGTATCTCTCGATAGCTACGAGCATGAGAATTAAAGCAGAAGCGGAGTTGTTAAAATAAATTAAAAACCTTAATGCCTTGCACACAAAACTCGCAAAGAACAATAGTGGATGTGTCAGACTGTAAATTACAAACGGCATTCCTATTATACATGTGAGTAAGTCGACAAATCCAAGACATACAATGAACACGCGAAGATTGCAGAGTCTTGATTTAAAAGCGTAGACATAAACCACGTGCAAATTTCCAATAACACCAATGACCATAAGCAATCCCACGAAGACAGTACCGCCTAGATACTGTTTGGCTTCTTCGCCGTTTAATTCCTCGAGTGATATTACAGAGAAGTTGTCTCTTCCATTTAGAGTCATGACTATTTCGCTACGTCTCAAGCCACACAAGAAATTTGTGATTCTAAAATATACTGAACTTAGATATATTACACTAGGTCAAAAATATGGCAACTATGCATTATGTTGTTTTCTACCCTGTAAAATGAATAATGTTAGCACTAGAAAGAAATGAATTCCCACTCATGCACATACTTTGCCGACACAACCGAATGTCACACAGCTAATGCTAACGTAGCTGTTGATAGGTGCGGTGTTTGAATTTGTTCCACTCGAATTCCTTTCCGCATAAATTGACCCAGCAAAGACCTTTTCACAAATGGTTTCAAGTTTCAGTGTCCGTTTCATCCGTGTTCCGGTCATTTCAAGAAAAACAAGATACCTATGTCAAGTTCCGGGTTATTGTAATATGCACCTTTACGTTGCAAGTGTATTTTTCCTTCCATTAAAATATCAACAATTGGTGTTACGTGACGATTTGCTTGCTTAGTAGCGAAAATTATTTTACAGGTTGATGCAATGAACTACACATGTATATATGATTACTGAAGGAAGACTGATACATTTTCTCTTACTCACAAGAATGCGCCTTCATCCTTACTAAAATTCGAGTCAGGATAATAAACCCGTGCTGAAAGACTAGAGTCTTTTAATTTCCTGTATTATTGCCCGAGGACACAAAGGATAAAACGTGAGATTAAATGAACGATACAGGTGTGAACATGCACTTAATTGTAATAGCTAGTTGTCCAAAGCACATGCGTAAACTTGACATCACTCAATAATGGGAATAATGAGAATACGAGTGTCAGAAGAGGAGCGTAAGCATCTTGCAGGTGTGTACACATGGGTGAGGTCAGATAGGTAAGTTGGACTGGAGCCCGTCAGTGAAACGTAGCACAGAGAACAAATTTTGTATTTAATTCTGGATCGTATGGATAGCCAGTGTAGGGTACAGAGCAGGGGAAGGTGTGCTCTGATCGTGGTACTCTAAGGATGAACTTTTTGAAGTTTCTGAAGTAGATATTGAGACGAACCAGACAGAACTGAGTTACAATAGTCCAGTCTTGAAAGTACTAAGGAACACACAAGTGTTTTAGTGGTATCAACTGAAAGATACTTGCGAATGGAGCTGATTCGTCTCAGTTCAAGATATGCAGCCTTGCACATGTTCATGACATGTTGATGCAATGAGAGAGTACAGTCAAGAGTGACACCGAGGTTTCGTACTGACTGTGTGAATTTAATGTTGGTGTTGCTGATATTTATTGTCTGAGGTAAAGGATGTGAATGAGAAAGTCTTTGTGTTGTAATCAGATGGCTTCAGTTTTATCATCATTCATCTGCAGCTTGTTACATGTCATCCATGATTTCACATCGGAAATGCACCTCTCTACACCTTGGATGGTAGCTTCAACTTCAGTTGGATGGCTAGATTTGTATATTTGGGTGTCATCAGCATACAGTTGGTGAGACACTGGATGATGATCTATGACACTTGAGAGTGGCTGAGTGTATAGAATGAAGAGAACAGGTCCAAGAACAGACCCCTGTGGAACACCACAACATAGATCAACTGGGATGGAGTGTTTTCCATTTGCAGACACAATTTGTGTCCTGTTGACCAAGTAGGACTTGAACCATAGTAAGACTGTATTGTGAATGCCAAATACATGCTGGAGATGGTGAAGTAATATATCATGGTCTATAGTGTCAAATGCTGCAGACAAGTCAAGAAGAGTGAGGACTGTAATCTTTCCGCCATCCAAAGCAGAGAGAAGGTCATTGACTACTTTCAGAAGAGTAGTTTCAGTACTGTGGCAAGGGCGACATGCTGACTGTACATTGCTAAAAAGACTTTGAGATTAGAAACTGGGCGGTAGTTCTTTAAATCATTATGGTCGAGTGTTGGTTTCTTCAGCAGAGGCTTTACAATGGCAGTTTTGTAAAATGATGGGAATTCCCCAGATGAGAGAGAAGTATTAATAACATCAGTTAGTGAAGGCAATATTGGATCCAAGCACTCTAGCAGCAGTGACGTCGGAATCGGATCCAGTTCACATGACTTTGGTGCACTCTTCATCACGATTGTACGTACTAAATCCATAGAGACAGGTTCAAATGCTGCTAACGGTTGCCGCTGAAATTCTGTATCGCAACTGTATGGTGACGACGAGTCAACTGAAATTGTGTTGTCAAGTTTATCTGTGATGGTTTGTACTTTGTCACGGAAGAAATTTGCAAACAGGTCCGGAAGGTCGACTAGAGAGAAGGTAGCTGGAAGTGATGTACATTTGTTCCTTGACATTAGCTTGTTAGTAATCTCAAATAGCTCTTTGCAGCTGGAACTTTCCGTGATCTTAGTACTGTAGTGGGCTGATTTCGCTGCATGGTCTATGTTTGTGACATTCTTCTTAGCGGCATCATAGATCTGCTTATGAATAGTGAGTCTGGTGGAAAGCCAAATATAAGGTATTTATACATGCATGTTTACTAATTCTGAACAAAATATTGCCAAAGATCAGTAATTACCAAATAAATCACTTTTTAACTGTTTTACCGCAACGCTTCATATCCAATACCCCATACAGTTACAACACGGTTGCAATTGTTTATCTCAATAGTACAAACAGCAAATAATATTCATATAAAGACATTTTCACATGCTTTAATTTCCAAGTTCATATTTGCCGCGGTTGGTAACTCAGCTTGCTTGACAATAGACGGCACCCATTATAATATCGCTCACATAACCCTGTACCTAAATTTAGTAACAAAAATCGTATCGGAAGCGCGACCGAAATTCAACCAATCGCAGTTCTCCACACATAACCTGCTGCGCTAACGAAGATATTCTAAACTGTAACATGCTCCTGTAAGCAACGCGGCACCACATATGCGAAATTAACGTTATGGTGCAGTGGTGAATAGTTTACTTGTAAATATAAATATTGAACCCAGTTTTAACTTTTCCTAACAGACATCAGATTTAACTTTTCATGACAGATATATTTCTCATGGCGTATTCTCTTTCTAACACACAGAATTTTTGCTAACATTCTTATATATAGTCACATAATTAATATTCTTGTTATTGTTATTATTCTATCATTCACTATTTATAGAGTTTTTACTTTCCAATAACTCTGTAACAAAAATAATAACTACCTTACAACTAATTTTCACAAAATTATCCCAAATACAATAGTGACTACACACAAACATACAGTCATTAAATATACATAATAATTAGTATACCTAATTCTAAACAGACACAATTTCCTCACACCACCCTCAAATATAATACCACTCATTAATATATCAATTTATTACCAACTATATATATAGAGGAGAAAATTAACAATTAGTCAACATACTCTTCTATTGGTTATTACTGATACTGTTATTATTCTACAATATTTACTCAACAACACAAATAAACACAATACACTCACACCCACCCACCAGTATAATACCACACATTAATAAAACAGATTAATAATCGAACTCTCATATAGTAGGAAAATACACATAAATACATAATATATTTCGCCATATCTTAATCATCACTTTTATTGTTATTGCTAGAAATTTACCAACAGTTCTGTTATTGTTATAATTTTTCCCAATTACACTTTTACAATAATTATAAACAAATCTAATATTTAACCCTCACTCATAGACGACCAAAATAGTGCAACTACTACAACCCAACTAGTGCAAAAAACATAAACATAATCTCACTTTCACTACAGTCATTGTACTATATATACCAAACATAAACAACACACCCACCCCAAAATATAATCTCAAACATTAATATATTAGGTTATGTAGGCAAGTATAACTAAAATTGAAATTACTGTAGTAAAGTCTGTAATAATATTTTTGAATTCATTGCATATAAACCTTAATATTGTTATTATTATTATTATTATTATTATTATTATTATAAATTATCTTCATCTTATTACAATTATTATTATCATTATATATTACAGGCATTTAATATAGCTTAGCATCAGCATCCAGACTCCACAACACAATTGTCTTCTACAATAAAATAATCTAACTACAAATACTAGTAGTATTATACCTCCTGATTTATTATTATTATTATCATCATTAATCAATTCATTACTATTAGTATCATAAACAATATTATTACTACTAATAATTTTATTGTAATCAGCTATATTAAAAATCACTCCACATAGATATCAAGAGTATCTGAATTACAAATTTCATTCTTAAAATCTATTATTAATATAATTATTCATAATTACATTAGTAATACTTATTTCATAATAATTGTTTAATATTTATTCTTAGCACAATTTCCATCAATAACCCACCCAATAACAGCATCAATATAATATTACCATCACTATAGTTACACTAACACCATAACTATATAGGTCACAGAACTAACTTAAAACTATATTTATATTTATTAAACTATTTTTATTATTTATACTACTGTTACTATAATTATTACTATTGACTTCATCAATTATATTGTTATCGTTAACACTTCATATTTCACTTTTAAGCAAAACCAATCAATACCTACCATACAATAATACAAACACAACAATTCATATAAATCTGTAGCAGACATATCACAAAGAAATACTTATAAATATTTTACCACCCATACACATATCTTACTAACAACAATAACACTATTCATATTGTTTTATCTATCTACTATACCAAATACAGACTTCTAATAATAATTCCCACCTACTTATACCATTCTTACTAATAGCATAGTTATTGTTATTATATTACTATTGTTATTGTTAATATCATACTCACCCCAACCCACGACAATAACCCCTGTACTCACATAACCCCAACCCTAACCATGGCATCACATTCCAACTTGAGAATGAAGATCAATAACACAAGACAACAGGAAGCAATTACAGCCTATAACCTTGGGAGGAAAATAAGGAACAAAATGAGATCAAAAGCAACACAAGTTACCAAGGAAACCAAGACAACACACATCGGAACATTCCCACCGACAACATCAACCAGGAAAATCATCAGGACAGAATGGGCAATAAAAACAGTAGTGGATGCAATCTCATCTTTTTAACAGGACACAAGGGAACAACTTATTCCAATTCAAAACCTGGACACTTACTGCACTAGACAGACATCAACACAGAGTGGAAGCTATCACAATGGAAACAAGAACACCAACTCCATCCTTATACCACAAGAGGAAATTAGGAAGTAATATATGCAACCCCACCAACCCCAAGAAGAGATACACACCCACTGATAGTCAGGAAGCAGGACCATCCTACTACCAACCACAAACTAGAACTCCAAAGCCTACAAAGTCAGAACATAACCCAGGAATAATCCCTAATACAACAAACACCACAGCGATCACACTACCACACATATGGGATATGGAATTTGAGGATCAAGCAAGAGGACCAAAAGGAAAACAACCACTAAAAGGAGGAAACAACAACCAAAACAACAACCAAAGAACATGCTCAACATGACAATAAAGATGACAACAGTGATACAAGACTACATAACATGTCAACTACAACTTTTCCAGTCCAAATGTCAGGTAAGCCCCACTCGCACAACAACACATATACAAATACACTCCATACAACCCACAGACAAATTATACATTTTAGTCAAGAGCCTGGCCCATCCAATACAACAACGACAAATACAGATCAACGACAGATTCCTCCAGAGGAGCGTATAAACAGAGGTCAAGACAACCAACAAGACATCGCTGACAAGGAATCATCAAACTTATATGAATGCACCAATCCAACATTACCTAAGACTCATCACTTCGACCCTAACACAATTGACCAGGAAAAACATAAGAATATCAACAAGAAGCGACAGAGAAAACATCCAACCCATCTTACATTATTCATCAACAGCAACGATAGAAATTTTACCAACATCAACACAGTCTCCATAGCCAAACACCTTCAAAAACAAAATAGAAATCAATTTGATATCGTACCAATGAACAAAAACTGTATCATGGTTACATGCACAACTAAGCAACAACTTAAAAAATACCTAGCCATAAAGGAAATTCAAGGTATCAAGGTTGATGTACAAAAACATTGGGGTAAGTATAACACATACAAAAAGGACAAACAACGGACTCAAAACACCAAAAGGAGACAAGGAATCACTCAACCTACAAAACACAAAAGAAACTACCAGACTACACTGAATATATGACAATGGAATTGTAGAGGACTCTATAAAAACCACGCCGAACTAGTTGCAGCCATCAACAACTCTGACTAACATCCAGATATAATATGCCTGCAGGTGATTATGCTACCAACACATTGCCAAGCACCACCAAAAATCCGCGACTACGACCCCACCTTTCACAGAAACAGATCGAATGGAGTAAAGGGAGGAGGACTGGTTACTTACATACACAATTCTTTACCAGAGGCCAAAGAACTGGACATCCCAACAAACCTTGAACCTGAACAGATGGAATGCCAAGGAATTCAAATTACACTAGGAAGAAAGAAATATGACTTCTACAACATCTATAACCCACCAGGAAACACCAGAGATATCAGCAATGAACTAAAACAGATGCTACGCAAACAGGATCAACATATACTTCTATGCGGCGATTGTAATGCTCACAGCAAAGAATGGGGAAGTTCTTACACTGACTTTAGAGGGAAAAGACTAGAGCTATTTGCCAGAAAGAACAAGTTCAACATCCTCAACACAGGCACCCCAACGAGAATCAACCCAATCAATGGACAACTCAGTACACTGGATCTTACCTTTGCGTCACCATCGATAGCACAAATATCGGAATGGCGGGTCCTTGATGAAAGTACACTAGGAAGTGACCACTTCCCAATCAGTACGACCATCTTTTTACAGCGTGACAGAGAACAGCAGAGACTCCCCCAACGATGGAAACTTGAACAAGCGGATTGGAACCTATTTCAGGCAAGTTTGCAACATAAACAGCTTGAAGATATTAATAACCCGAACCCTGATCAATTCTATACCAATCTGACCATAGTGATTAACGATGCAGCGAAGGAATCCATCCCCAGGACAAAAGGAAAGGTTGCTAACCGCAAACCTCCATGGCGGACAGAAGAGTGTAAAAAGATTGTACAAGCCAAGAAATAGGCATTAGCCAGATTCAGACGAACACGGACAGCTCTAGACTTCCAAGCATATAAACAGAAGGAATACCAAACCAAGGAAACAATCAAAGCGGCAAAACTCACATCATGGAAAACGTACTGCACAACACTCAACTACAAGACATCTTCCAAAGAGGTGTGGGCTAAAATCAACGCCATCAGAGGAAAAGCCCTTAAAACAGCTCCACGAATAACAAGAACTCAAACCAATCAGGAAAGAGCAGATAAATTAGCTACTCACTTCGCTCAAGCCAGTAGCAACAACAACCATACACAAGACTTCTTGCTACAGCGACAGAAAATAGAAACTACATATCAGCATCTATTTACAGATCAGAGCACTCAGCAAGAAAGGATGTCCTCACCTCTAAATGACTACTTCACTCTTCAAGAATGGAAGCAAGCATTGCAATTTAAGAAGAACACAGCCCCTGGACCGGACCAATTAGGCTACACCATGTACAAAAACCTACCACGGAATATGCAGGAAATCACCCTAGCCCTCATTAACCGCATATGGGACACGGGTATTATACCCATTAACTGGAAGGAAGCTATTGTCATCCCCTTATC
This sequence comes from Megalonaias nervosa, assembly GCA_016617855.1. Taxonomy (NCBI): domain Eukaryota; kingdom Metazoa; phylum Mollusca; class Bivalvia; order Unionida; family Unionidae; genus Megalonaias; species Megalonaias nervosa. Next base: position 26,739 of record JAECUM010013994.1, on the reverse strand, counting down.
CAAGGCAGGGAAAGATCCACAACAAACCTCTTCCTATCGGCCAATATCACTCACCAACGCCATCAGTAAAATAATGGAAACCGTGATAAATAATCGCCTTAAACATCATCTAGCTATCAACATACCCCTATCAGAGAACCAGAGTGGATTCCGCCAAAATCGATCTACTTTGGATCAACTACTACGATTGAAAGCAGACATCAAGCTGGCTTTTCAGTCAACGAAGAAAAGCAACAGGCATCTTATCGCCATCTTCCTGGATCTGGAGAAAGCTTTCGATTTAGTCTGGAGCAAAGGACTCATGTCAAAGCTAAATCATTATAGGATAACGGGTCGTATGCATACTTGGATCTCAAACTTTCTCACCGGACGCCAAATAAAAGTCAGGATAGGAGACCAGCTGTCCAACTCATACACCCTGGAGAACGGAACCCCAAAAGGGCAGTGTCATTAGTCCTACCCTGTTCAACATAATGGTAGACAGTCTATCCGATTATGTAGACAAGGCCATCACGATTTCACAATTCGCAGATGACAGTGTAATCTGGAAGGCGGGAAATCCTGCAAATACCCGTTACATACGTCAACTCCAACAAACTCTGGACTCCATTACGCGATGGGCAACCAACTGGGGATTCAAGATTTCATCTGGAAAAACAGTAGCGATGCTTTTCTCCCCCCCCCCCCGCAGAACAAGGAATCCACAATACCCACTTCTCTACATCCAAGGACAACAGATAGTATTTGTGAAACAGACCACTTTCCTCGGCATGGTGCTGGATGAATCTCTTACATGGACTAGCCATATACAAGAACTAGCTAGAAGATGCCTGCAAGACATCAATCTCCTTCAGCATTTTAAAGGAACAACATGGGGAGCTGATCAAGCCACACTTCTGAGACTATATCAAGCACTGACTCGAGCTAAACTGGACTACGGTTGCCAGATCTATGACTCGGCCAACAAACAACAGCTAGCTAAGCTAGATAGTATCCAACACAAGGCACTTAAAACCTGCACGGGACTACTACCAAACACATCGCTGGAAGAACTACAAGTCATCACAGGAGAACTACCGTTAAACCTAAGGAGAAAGGAACAGATTCTGCGGTATGCCATCAGGATCTCCACACACCCCGACTCAAATCCGGTAAGACAAGTCATTGAAAGATCCAATACCGTCTTCAATCCAAGATTCACAAAACAACCATCAGCCGCCAAGAAAATACATACTTAAAATGGAGCTGAACATCACAGATCTACAAGCGGAACCAATAACCAACATAGACACTACCCCATGAAGAAATACTACCCCTCATATTAATTTGCAGGTACAAAAGATGGAACGGAAACAGCATAATCCATGGAAGTTATTGACAGTAATTCTCACATTACTAGAAGAACTTTACGCCCAGCACATTCGGATCTACACGGATGGATCGAATCACAAGAACTTAACCGAATATCAGCAGCAATGGTGGTGCCAACACAGAACATCACAATACGGAACAGACTCCCAAATGGCAGTTCTATCTATACAGCGGAATTCTGGGCGATCCAACATCCTTTAAGTGGATCAAAACACAAGAACATCTACAGTACCTCATCATCACTGATTCCTTAAGTGTCCTCAAGTCCACAGATACAGGATTGTCCAAAAGCAGGAAGAACATGCTCCAAGAAACCCTGATGATTCTACGGGAACTGGAATTGAACCACATCCTGGTAGAATTTCTCTGGGTACCATCGCACATCAACCTCGCTGGAAATGACAGAGCGGATGCTGCAGCCAAACAAAGTCTTCAGGACACAGAAGTGCAACCTCTAACTCACGGTGTACAAGACCTATACAGCCCATTCACCAAAGCCATCAACCAACAATGGCAACAGCAGTGGGATCGATCGGAAAAAGGACGAAAACTACACCAAATTCAACCGAAAGTCAAGCGAGGGAATCCTATTCAACTGAAGTTTTCTTCAAGGGACCAGCAAATGATCAATAGGTTAAAGACGGGTAAAACACTGATAAGGACCAGTCATGAAACAGATGCCGACACCAACTGCCAGACCTGCAATCTTCCTGACACCATAGAACACATATTCAATGACTGCAGACAATACACCCTACCAAGGAAAACATTCACGGATTTCCAGCTAAAGATAGGAGCACCAACCTCATATCCCGACTGCCTCAATGAAATGAAAAATCCCAACCTGAAGAGTACAAGTGACAACATCATTGTCTTCCTCAAGGATATCAACAAATATCAGTATATTTAATAAATTCAATCATATTGTAAATTGATGGATAAAGGACTCAAAACTTTACCCCAGACTTTGTTATCAAACGATTTTGAATGACATTAAAATGATGAATAAAGAAATCAGCACTTTAATTCCGACTTTTTGTTATTAAAACATTTGCATTTTATTATGTGTTACATACCTTGAACAAACAATTATTATGTCCTTTGTACTTTCTACTTACCTTGAAACCGGACTACTTATGTATTTTAATCATATAGTGTTTAATAAAAATAGTTACAACAAAGAACTCTGTAAGGTCTTTCTTATATAGGATAAGCAATTGTAATACTCCTATCAGTATAAGTTTAAATAAAATTATCATACACCATCATACAGCAATAATACCAATACATCATTACATACAACAAACACCCTTCGTACAAACAGATACAATAAGGAGAATAGACAGCTGCCTAATAGCAGTAGGTTAGCGTGTAAAATCTTAGAATAGCTGATGATCCTATTTTCAAAATAACCTCAGTAAATGTAACTGGCCTCATCACCCTCATTACCTAGAAATATATGCATATTAGGATACGACTGATAATCAGGTTATGACAAAGAACTAGACATTACGTAACAACAATTCTTTTAGACCAAGAAGGAGAACTAAGTATTTGCTTATCTACGAATCTAAACTGAACATACATCCTGTGTCGCACGTATCTTTCGTTACGTATGTTTTATATAAAAAAAAAAAATTATTAATTCATTAAATATTTTTCTTTATATATATATATATATATATATATATATATATATATATATATATATATATATATATATATATAACTATACACTGTCACTCTTAAAAGGTGACTAACAAAACAATCCTAGTGAAATTCATGGAATTGTCTCAACACAAACCTAGTGAACTTCATGGAACCATCATTCCAAATCATGTGAACTAAAGGGTTAATATACCAGGAACGAAATTCAAGGAACACAAAGATGACAGAAGAGGAGGAACATAAAACAACAGATGATTCAGGAGTAACAAGTGTGAAAATCTCGGGAAATAAAAATATAAAAATTAACAGATGAATATAAAAAATGGAGGTTATTGCACAAGCTACCAAAATAGGGACAGTTCAGGAGACTCGACCTGCTGTCCCTTAAATATAAATTGAACAAGTATAATACATCACAAGCTGCATTACTGGAAAAAGAGGACATAAAGAAGAAAATAAAGAAAGCACCTTACAGAAGCCAGCAGAGACAGTTAACGACAAATAAGATGAGATCGAAGATGAATAAACAGAGGACTGTTTAAAATTAGCTTCCAAATCACCAAAGGAGGCAAGATGAAATATCAAATTTGCCAACAAAGAAAAGATGTAATATCCATTTGCCAATATAGAAAAGATCTAACTATTCAATCGTATTTGCCAGAAAACATCAAAAGCAAGGGGCAGTCCAGGAAGCCTTACCTGCTGCCCCCCCCCCCCCATGCGCACACACATCAACACCTTGGTATCGTAACAATGTAAGGGGCAGTCCAGGATACACTCCCCTGCTGCACTCGAATATTCGGACAAGTTCTCAGGTGCAGTCCAGGCGGCTCTGCCAGCTGCACCAAAAACTCAAAGAGGACAAGCGTGGCATATAAAAGTAAGGGGCAGTCCAGGAAGCTCTACCTGCTGCTCCACAAGGACAAGCATGGCACATCAAGCTAAGGGGCAGTCCAGGAAGCTCTCCCTGCTGCCCCACAACCCCCTTCCCCCCCCCCACAAGCACTCCACAAGGACAAGCATGGCACATCAAGCTAAGGGGCTGTCCAGGAAGCTCTCCCTGCTGCCCCACAAACCCACCCCCCACCAAAAACACCTACGCTGGGAACATCAAACAGGTGCTAGGGAAAATATACTAGCAATACCTGGGTGGAATCCTGAACTCGGCAAGCCAGTGCTGAGCTAAGATTTCTCACCATGACCCCGGCATATGGGTGTGGATCGTAGTATGGTAAGGGACAGTCCAGGACACACCCCACCTGCTGTCTCAAAATTCCGGACAAGCATAAAAACCCTCTCCAGGACAGAGAGGGAATAACCAAGGTCTTCATTTCACATCAGGAGATCAAAACACAATCTATCACGATTCTTTGGCCGTGCTCTCAAAAAGATACAACCATAATTACTAAGCGGTGCTAATGTCACATAGGATAGCATACATTGAGCAGATTGGCACAATTTAGACATACAAAAGTACGCTAAGTACGCAAAATTCCAACATAATATTTATTCAAAATTCACAACTCGTAATCATTAGATCAACTGCATAGGTGGCTCACACAATTCTGGCATAGGGATATCCATAGTAACAATTGGATACAATTTGATAAAACAGATATAGGGGAGACTTGGGGCCTTCGGCGGGGACAATCAACATCAAGGGAGGAAGCAGATGCATGGAACAGTTGGCCTTCATTCTCTACATTAAGAGCTGGCCTTGGCGTCCTTGCCTGGGGTCTTTGGGGTGCTCTCTTTCTGGTGGCCTCGGGCCGCCGCCCTTTGGGGCTTGGGGTTTGGTTGTTGCCTGCCTTGGGTGCGTCGGGGTGGTCTGCCCCTCCCTTTTGGGTTGTGCTTGGGGGGCTGGTGGGTGTGTGCGGTGGGGTGGACCGGTTCTTGGGTGGGTGCGGTGGGGTGGGCCTGGGGCCTGGGTGGGAGATTTGGTTGCTGGGTCTGTCGTCGGGGAGCGATGGAGTACGTCCAACTTAGTATCTGATCCAGACCGGGGTCAGGAGTTGAAAGGCCCAGACCGGGGCCAAGTGCCCTCTTAAAGGGACTGCGGTCCAGCCCAGGATCGTATGCAGTCGCAGAAGCCACCAAGCAATACGCGACTATAATCCGTTCATTCATTCATTCACCTGCTCCTACCAATAAATCCATTGCGGCAGACATCCTTCGACTTAAACATGCAAAAAAAATGTATTTTATAGCCATAGAGTAGGTAGACGTACGACTCGAACTGAATTTCAGGAAGCTTGGAAGGTGTATGATGCTATCACTGTCACTTCAACTTGATATAAAACAACAAGAAATCAAAACCTGAATCGGAAATGCCAAGACAGCACACCTCAATTGTGAAAGCGAAAGTCATGCGAATGGATTTATCTGTAATCAAGTTATTGCTGACATAAGGTGCAAGGTTGAGCAGTTAATCACTGATGAACGTCAAGATACTAATTCTGATGATGATGAACATGCGACAAATGCAGGTAAACTGTTAAATTTGGTTTGAATTAAGTTAACCAACAGAAGGTATACCATGAATTTAAGAGTATGTTCAAATGTTACAATCCACCACTAAAGATTGTTCTATATCTGTAACTGACCAAAAGCCTATTGACTGGATTTGCATGGATGAAGATAGAAATTATTATTTTTATTCAGATATTTATTTTGAAGCCATTTTATCCCACCCACCAGAGCGTGTGTATGTGTGTGTATGTGCATATATATATATATATATATATATATATATATATATATATATATATATATATAAAGAATACAAATCATATGGCGAATAAGTCCTTTGAAGTACACTGGATCCAGCAAGGGATCACATTTGTCTGGGATTGATTAAGATAAATGCAATAAACTGACTACGAACAGTGCAAAACTACTATCTAACTTGCCTGAGCGCTGTTAATGAGTGTTTTTCAAAGGCAAATACAGAACGTAGACAAGACAAACAAATAAAACAGAAAAACCATTGTGTTGCAAAACTTTACATGTCTATGACTTGCTGCGGATGCTGGAAGATATTTTATATTGAACTAGAAATCGATGAGCCATAGCGACATCTGATATTTTATGTAAATATCTGTACGCGCAAATTATATCCCGGATATTTCATTGTTATAGTAGTTATTGGGTGAGTAATAAGCAGATTTAGAGAATTATTTAAAAGAAAATGTGTCGACTGCAAAAAGATAATTCTATTTGTGAATAGCTGTCTTTTTCTAGTCTTCTTGGTTTAAACCGCTTGGTTTCAATGTTCTAAGGCGGCGTATCCAGGAAGATTGCTTTCCTTTCCTTGTTTCAGGAACTCCAGTTGAGGTAGTGAGCAATTGCAGTAAGTGCTATATCACTGAAAGTGTGGCCACGGGAGGAGAAGTGTTCTGCGACTGGGCTTCTGTACAGCTTCTTTGTCATCCAATCAGATCTATGAAGGTTGATCCTTTTGTGTAGCTTTTTAGTTTCTCCGACATACTGGATGCTACAGATGTTACATGTGTTGAGATAAATTACAATCTCTGTTTTGCATGTTTTTATCTCATCACATGTAAGATCTGTAGATGCGTGTGGTGTGGTTCCTGAAATTTCATATAGCTGTATTTTGTCTTGTATGCAAAAAAAAATTTTTTTCCTTAAAGTATGCAAAATAATGTTTAGAAAGTTTATTCGGGTTCGGGGATGGCTCTGGGCTTTGCCAATGTCGCAAACTGTAGCTTTTTTTCCTTATTGGCGTGAAAATATACCATCTGGCAATTTTTTTGTAACTTTGTTGGCTATTTAAATTTGTATCTTGGCTTCGGAGTAGAGAAATTCAGAGGTACCATGAAAAGAAGCCGCATAAAATGCACTGGAATATATTGTTGCGATTACAAAATCTATGTTCATGTAGACAAACAGTAGTAAACTAATAGGCTGATCGTAAACCAAATGCGGATTCTGGGCCAGACCTCTAAGGACCTGCTGGATTAATTTTTTTGGTGATAAAATATTTTTTTTCAGTATAGTAATAGGCTGATCCTAAACCAAATGCGGATTCTAGATCAGAGACCCCACCCCTCTACAAAAAATTGGAGACCTCTAGATTTTTTCATATTGAACAATGAAATATTAATATAAAATGTATAATAATCCAATAAGACATGTTGGGTTTGATCTAACAAACAGATTTTGTAAGAGATTTGATTCAATAAAATCAGCCTCATGCTATACTGGCATAAAACCTAAAATAATAAGCGACTGTATTAAAAAAGTTGGATATCATATATCACCAAAATATGGGTCAGTATGGTTATTCGCAACTGAAAATGACGAAGAATAAGAGGTTGGTCAGACATTTATTGACAATATGGTTGATATTTTATTTGATAATGATATTTCTAAAGCTAAAAGTCAAAAATAAACAGCAGCGGTGACGTTCGATCCACTGTTGTAACCATATTTTATGATAATCTTTTTCATACCTGCTGACTCTCATTGGTAGGATATCCGTTAGAATACTGTCAATAATACGAAACTCGCGTATTAAATCGTCTATATGGTATTTTACACCTCGCAAGTAAGATCGTATCTGATCAAATAATTTTTTGTAAGTGGTACTTGCTGTTTTACAAGAATTTTTTGTTTGTTTCAAGTTTAGGTTCAATTTTTTTTACAAGTGTTGAAAAAGAGACACCGACACCAGATATTATTAACAAAAACGGATTTAATAATGCTCCATTTGAGATTATACCAGAGCTAATCATTAACAATGGTAAATATGATATTACTCGAAGTATTCTACGGTAGTATTTATAACATTCTTTTACACACCAGAGGTTTTTATGATAAAATTTGTAATATTGTACTAGTGCGTCAACATCTTGTTTTGGAATTTCTTCTGAAATATGATTGAAATCGATTATATGTTTTTTCATTATACAATATTTTATACAAAGACAAAAGTTCTGGCACCAGCAATCGAATCAAGAAACTCACGGAAAATATCATTTTTAGGATGAGCTATAAAAATTCTGTATTTGTCATAAACATCTGACGAAGTATCCTTATATCGTTCATCTGTTAGTACCTCATTTTTCTTTAACCAGGCGTATGAGTCAAAAGTAGTTCCTACTTTACGTTCATACAAATCTGTTTCATTCACTAAATTACTGTAATCGCTTTCTGTTTGATCAATATACCCTAATACCAAGCTTACTTGATCTAACGTGTAATTTTTTAAAACAAGATGTTGTCTGATAATTACATATGCGGCCACAAAATTTGCTAGCATTAATTTTTTGAGTGATTTTAATTCAGTTGTTATCAGACCAATAGCAGAAGCTACTTTTAACATTAATTTTTCATATGGTTTTGTGAGTATTTTCTCGACTTCATTGTAATAATTTCGTAATGACAATTGTTTAGAGCGCTGGATTGATGGAATGAAATATCATCTTCTTCATCTATATCAAAATAAGAATCAGGCTTTGCTATTAAATCTGTTTGGCTGACTTTATCAAAAAACTTTTCTCGCTCAATATCATTAAGATCATTAATTTCATCATCAAAATTTTTGATTATCTTTATAGATCTGTCAATAATAATCGGATCAAATTCTGGTCTTTTACGTATCATTGGCAAAATTGCATTTGAGTATGCTTTAATAATCAACTCAGTGTCTGGTGTCATAGTAACGATTTTAATTAGGGTTTCTTTGTCGTGGTAGTACATACCGAGATACTTAAAAATTTCTCGTTTTAAAAAACTATTGTATAACTTTTTGTTTCTTTTTATTCTTATTATTTTAGATTCCATAAATCTGTTGAGACCATCATGACTATTTTCTACCAATTTTTTTATATCTTCTCTTTCACCGTAAGCTCGTTGTTTTATTAAGTTCGATTTTATTATCAAATCCAAATTTCCAAAATCAAGCTCGAGCAATATTTTTTTAAATATAATTTCAACTTGTTTAAGTTCTTCCAGACAATCATCAGGATAACAGTATCTACTTATCACTTCAAAATTTTCTATTGCTTCTTTTAGTTGTGGTCCCCGCATATACATAACACGAACAAATTTTTTTTCTTCCTCTGACAATGGAGAATTTATCATTGGAATTGAATAATTTTTTCTGGTATTTATCGCACGTGCCGCTAGTGAATCATCTCCAACCTTTTTGGCGGGGTTAAAAATATTATCATACAATTCTGTCGCAAGGTCTGTAAACCATTGTGTTGTCATTATTTTATAGCATTAGATTAAATTTGACAATCAAGTATATATATATTTGAAATGCGGTCAGTTCTGGGAATGGATGTTCAGCAGCAAAAACATTAACTCGAAAATATAAGTACTTGTTAACAATATTTTCTGTCAGGACTGTAAAATATTGTGCTATTGAAATATACGTATTTACTGCACTATATAATGTTGTCCAGTCGATATCATTGTTTGATCCTTCCAATTACCAATTATAAATTCGGCCAACACTAGAGTTTAATCGACCTCGCAAATGAAATTGCCAAATAGCAACTGCAGTGGGACATTTAATTTTAATCCAAAAGTTTTCAACTTCTTCATTGGTCGTCCACTCGTGTCTATCAAAGAAAGCGTAATAAGGATAATTTTCAGGATAATATGATGATGCGCTTACCTCAAACCCGGCTCGGTTGTCAGTTGCTTTATAATGTGTTGGAATATATCCAACATTATTTTTAGTTCGTTTTATACCACTAGAGAGACTATCAACATACACTTTATTTGTCAGATCATTATAGTTAACTGGAACATATGTAGTAGTTATTTTTTTGTCTCTCATGTTTATGTTGCCTGTCACTGGTCCACCAGATTTCTTAAAATATGGGGTAAGTTCTTCTTTTAACTGAGCATAACTAATAGCATCAGCATCAGCTTGTGGTGAGGTTGTTGGTAGTCCAGTTATTTTTGAATTATTGCTCATTCTAAGGTTACCTGTCATTGTGTCGCGGGCTTTGTTAAGTTTATTATCGTCAACAGATTTTAGTGATGTGATGTGATTATGATTTTTAACGTAGCTTTAACAATTTTTCAGTCATATCGCTACGATGTCTGCAGTGTGGCAGTTTATAGTGATATCTAGCACTGGGGCATCATGCCGCAGACATGTAGCATGATGTCCCACCCAGTCACATTATCCTGACACAAGGCCGACCAGTCCTAACACTAACCTCTTAATGCTGAGCGCCAAGCGAGGCAGCTGTTAGTACCATTTTTGTAAGTCTTTGGTATGACTCGACCGGGGATCGAACCCACGACCTCCCGCATCCGAGGCGGACGCTCTAACCACTAGGCCACCGGAGCGGTAACAGATTTTAGTTGTGCATAACTTACAGCTTGCGTTTGATTCAAGTTTTCTGGTGGATATGCAGTCTCTAAATTTATAATTTTTTTACTTGACATGTTAATAGTACCTATAACCGTTCCGCCGATTTTGTCAAGTTTGTTAACATCCACATACCTCAACTGTGAATAACTCACCGCTTGCGTATAATTTAAGTTTGCTGGTGGATACCTGGTCTCCAAATTTTTTTTTTTTCTGACATATCTAAGTTACCACTTAAACTTCCGCCTGTCAGTGACAACTTATTATCGTCGACGGATTTTAGTTGTGTATAACTTACCGCTTGAGTTTGATTTAAGTTTGCTGGTGGATATCCAGTCTCTAAATTTATAATTTTTTCCCTGACATATCTAAGTTACCGCTTAAAGTTCCGCCTGTCAGTGACAACTTGTTATTATCCACTTACCTCAACTGTAAATAACTTACCGCTTGAGTTTGATTTAAGTTTGCTGGTGGATATCCAGTCTCCAAATTTACAATTTTTTTTCCTGACATCTAAGTTGCCGCTTAAAGTTCCGCCAGATTTATCTAGTTTATTACCGTCGACGGATTTTAGTTGTGCATAACTAACAGCATGTGTATCAGCAACATTTATTGGCGGATAATCTGTTTCTAAACCTAGTACTCGTTGATTTGACATAAACAAATTTCCTGTCATTGTGTCGTCAGATTTTTTCAGGTAACCTGATAAATCAATATTGCCGTTTGTTATTGTAGCCGACGAATCTCCTAATGTTGTTCCAAATTTTGTATAATGGCTTATTATTTATTTAATATAACATAAAATGTATAACAACAATGGCAAAGTTAACGACAACGTCATCACCGATATTAAATTTTGATACAGAGCGGTTGGTGAAACATAAACATAACAATGAACTTCCAGATTGCCATTATCTTTTTGTTGGACGAACTGGATCAAGAAAAGCAAATTTACTTATGAATTTACTGCTGGGCGATAATTTTAACTACGATCGAGTTTATATTTATACAATTAATCCACAACAAGATAAGTACGAGCTACTAAGCGAATATAATAACAAACTTCGCGATGATCTTGATGCTGGTGAAGATTTTTTTATTATTAAACAACCAGAAGAACTTGTCCCAGTTAATCAACTTGATTCGTCCGAACATAAGATAGTAGTTTTTCACGATATTCCGCTAAATAATGTAGAAATGAATAAAATAAGATCATATTTTTCACTATCGCGTAATAAGAAATGTAATTCTGTTTATTTAGCCCAAGGTTTTTATCATGTTGACAGATTTATTCTGCGAAATACTGGTTGTTTTATATTATTTCCGGGACTGGACAATGTTGACGTTAGAAATATTGCAAACGAGCAATGTGGCGACGTAACAAAAGATAAATTTATTGAATTATATCATAAAGCGACAGCGGATAAATATAACTTTTTCTTGTTTGATAAATTAACACATAATGCAACTAAAATGTTTCGTTGCTGTATTGAAAATTATCTACAGTAAGATGTCTTCCACTTCTTTAAATTTTATAAAAATTTATATATAATAAAAATGGATAAACGAGCAAAATACAGAAAACATATAGAAGATCTAAAAAAAACTTGCTCAATCTGAGGCAGAATTTAAGAAGCGAGTCAGCAAGCACGACGTGGGCAAATAACTGCTGCAGAAACAGCAGCAACAGTTCTCAAACCAGTTACTGAAGCACTACTTAGAAAACAACCTGAAACTAAACCGCTGTCAGAAGAAGAAGTTAAGCAACTACAGGAAAAAGGTTTAATCGGATTAGTCAAGGAACAACAAGAAGCAGCTGCCGAAAAAATTATCGCCAGATCTGACGAAGAAAGAAGAAGATTAGCTGAGGCACTTGTAAGAAATATTGCTGATCCTGCTGCTAGACGAACTGAACTAAATCGACTGATTAATAATCCATTTTTACTTGAAAGAAGATTAGCAGAATTAACTTCCCATGAGATTAAAAGTTTACTTGGAAACATATCAGAAAAAATAGAGGATATTGAAAAAGGACAAGAAAAATTTGGAGAGTTAACAGTAAGGTTTTTAAATGTTGAAGAACAAAGACGATTTTACCGAGAAAAAGCATATAATAAAATAACTGATGATGATTATTGTGAATTTTTAAAAGAAAATGATATAAATGATATTGATAATATAAAACTTGGTCGAAAGAAAGGTATGATAAACTTACTGCTGATTTTAATACAATAATGACGGATGGTCATAAGTCTAATGCTGAATTAGAAAAAGCTGATGACGAAAGACATATGTCTGAACTTTCTGATAAAATTAGAGTCGGTGTTATTGCTAGCGTATTTAACAGAACGGCAGATGAGAAGAGACCAACAGGGTTTGGTAAAAGTTGGAATTTTCATAGGAAATTTAAAATACATGATGAAAGTCGCATAAAAAATGCTAAAAAACTTAAAAAGTATATGAGAACTGAAATACCAGCGGAGATTGAAAAACCACTAGTTATATCGCCAGGGGAAACTGAAAGTAAAGAGCAAATTAAAAAATGACAGAAGATAAAATAACAAAATCCGATTACGATACTTTTATGAAAGAAAATAATATTAAAGATGTTGATAATATTAATAAATGGTCACGAAATGAATATGATGATTTTATTAAAAAATTAGATGATATTTATGACGATGGAACGAAAGCTTATGATAAAATTGACGAAGCTAAAGGAGAAGATCTTAAAACATTTTATGAACAAGCTAGAAATGGTGTTATTGCTAGTAATTTAATATCTGCGGCGAAGAAATTTAGATCTGGAAAATCCAAATATGTAAATTTTTATGATGAATTTGAATTTAATGAGAATATTCGCATGAATAAAAAGACTGGAAAAGGTGTAAAAATATTTGCATAAACTGCTGAAATGATAGGCAGATTAATGCTGTTGATATCATCAAAGGAAGCCGGAAATGTTGGCGCTGAAATTGATAATGAAATTATTGATATACTTGATCATTTAAGATCGGAAAATTTATTAACATCTGACGAATATAAAACTTTACATAGCGATTTAATATAAATCGCAACGACTTAATTTTGTAAATATTAACTTTATAAATGTTAGTTTTGCATAATGATTTAATATAAACCAGAACGATGTAATATAACAATTTTATATAAAAAATGTCAACAACATTATTACTTGACTCTAGTACGGCGGCGATAGCTAACGCTAAAGATAGCGCAAATTTTTCAGCAAATTATATTCCGCCAATACAACTTGATACTGAAAAACAGTACGAAATTGGACCAGTTTCTTGTACATGTTGGCATTCCATGGCTAACGTAAAAACTGGTGTTAATGATGAATTTACGTTTAATCCTGGCGCTTGGGAAAAAGTTAAAATTCCGCAAGAAGCCTACAACATAACTGATTTAAATAAGACGATACACGAATTAATAACGAAAAATGGAGGAGTTGCAGACAATTTTGAGCTGACACCGAATTATAACACATTACGCGCCAGTTTAACATTAAAAAATAATTTGATAATAGATTTTTGATCAACAACAAGCATAGCGTCGCTGATTGGATTCACTCACAAGAAATATGGATCTGTAGCAGAACAAACTATAACATATGATGGTGATTTGTAAATATAACTGACGTAAACACAATATTAATAAATTGCTCCATTGCTTCAGGATCTTACTCAGCCCAGGGTAGTAAAGGACAAACGATATATAGTTTTTCGCCAGACGTTCCACCAGGCTCTCTCATGCAAATTAGTCCGCAGCAAGTTATTTATTATCCGCTAAATGTTGAAAATCAAATAACGAGTTTAAATATGCAGTTGACAGATCAATCTGGACGACAGCTGGATCTGAATAACGAGGTTGTTACTTATTATTTACACTTACATGCACAATAGCAAGCTATTGTTTTTATACAACCTCAGATATAATGAAACAAAAAAAAATTTACCGAAGAAAAATTATTGGTGGATTTTTGGGAAATATATTTACTAAAATTATTGAAAATGTTCCGGGAATCGCGCATAAAGTTGCACCAATTGCACTTGACGCGTCAAAAGCTTTTGCAACTGGAGCTGCATCTGCTGCTGGAACTGCGGTGGGACAAAAAATAACTGAAAAAATTACTCAGAAACCACCGACAATCAAACAAGTTATATCAGAAATCGCTCCAACAAAAGAAACTCAACGTGCTATGATAACAAGAACAAAAAAACTTTTATCACCAAAGGGCGAGCAGATTATACAAAAAATAATATCTAAGTTAACGGCGCCGCAGTGAAAAAATTTTATATAATCTAATAAATAAAAAATGTCCGTTAAAAATTATTTCGATTTAGCAGAAACTTATGACACCGACAACACCGTGACAGAATTTGAGTATGTTGAATATCTCGAAGAAAATTCTAATGAACCAAATAAAACTGGTGTCAGAACATTTAATACTTGAGACGAAGATGTATTTTTATTACCTCACAAGGCAATATTGGAAGTTCGCGGTCAGATTATGACAGTGGCCAATCCACCTGTTGCAATTGCAGCTGGAACAGAAGTAGCTCTTATAAATGATGACTGGTGTTTTTTTAAAAGTGCTCGATATCAAATAGCCAATCAAACTGTTGAGGATATTTCAATTTTCTTACAAGTTGCAAGTACAATCTTAAATACTATTTCATTTTCCGACGATTACTCTAGATCAGCTGCAACTAATATGATGCTGTATAGAGATACTGGAATTGGTACAGCAGGATCTGGTGAGTTCATTTCAAAAGGAGCATTTGCTCACGGTGCTAATGCAGCTGCAGATGCTATAATTGTAAGAGATTTTCTTATCGATAATGATAATAATTTTGGTATAGCCGCAATAGCCGCAGACGCTAATGAAGCCGCTACAAGAGCCTCACTCATTGCTGCTTGTAATAATCTTGGTATAACACCACCAGGTGCGGCTGCAGACGGCGTTGCAATGTTAAATTTAGTTAACGGGACAATTAGCATAAGAAATGTACGTTACAATGAAGGTCATGCTAAGAGAAAGGCACTCGCAGCAGAATCACATCAAATTACAATGATGCTGCCGTTAAGTACAATCTTCGGTTTTTGTTGCGATTACAATAAAGTATTTCGTGGAGTTAAACATACTTATTTTAGATCGAGCAGAACAAAGCGACTGCCTGTTTAGGTCAGGCGGAGCTGATGTACAGTTTATCATAAACAAACTTGCGCTGTGGATACCACGAATAGCGCCGTCAATCACTAAAATGTTTTAATTAAATGATATGTTGCAAAAACATACAAACAAAATTTATTTTCAGCAACATAAAATATATCAAACAGCGGTTCCAAATACTACCGACTACACATGGCGAGTTACAACAACATCAAGTGAACAACTGTCGAGGCAATTATTTGTTGTATTTCAGCAACAAGCGCGACGTGGTAACCAACAACAAAATAATGCGATATTTGATAATGCTGATGTTAGACGAATATATGCTAGAATAAATTCAAAGCAATATCCAGAGCGAGCGATAGAATGTAATTTTGCAGATGACGCTAATAAAAATATTACTCGACCTTACATGTACCTGCTCGACGCAGTGCAAAAATATCAAGATGTTGGAGATGGATCTCAGATATCAGTAGAGGAATTTCGTACACTTTATCCAATATTTCATTTTGATGTTAGTAAACATAGCGAGCGAGCTGTCGACTCAACAGCTGATATTGAAATTACCTGTACATTAGGAGCAGTTCCATTAGCACAACTGTATGTGTACGCGTTAGTGATCAGCGACAGATCTGTTACAATTGACTCTGTCGTAGGTAAAATGACAATAGAAGTTTAATCTGTAATCTGTATATAATAACAAAATATATTGTAAAAGAAATATATTTAACTGATGGTCAAGTTAAAAAATTAGCAGCTGCTGTTGCAAAGCAGAGGCAGGTATCATTAAAAATCAACCCTGACATTTCCAAGGGTACTTTAACAAAATTAATGTTAACCAAAAAACAAGTAAATAAATATAACCGCGGAAAACCTATTGTTTTAAATTTAAGTGCCACACAAATAACTGCGATGGCAAAACATAGCGGCTTCTTTGGTCCGGCACTATCTGCAATGGCCAGAATGTTAATACCAAAACTTTTACCGGTGTTGGGTACATTAGGATTAGCAGCAGCGTCTGGAGCAGTATCTGGTGCAACGAAAAAAGCAGTTGAGGGCCGTGGTATAAAGAAACTTTCAGTTTAATTTTATGTGGACTGATAAATATAATGCCACGACGAACAAAGACAACGAAAAAAAAGATACCGCGACGTCGAAGAACAACCAAAGGAGGATTTATTCCAATAGCTCCACTTTTAGCGGGACTAGCGGGAAGTCTACTGCCAAATCTGCTGGGAATAGGACGAGGACTAACATTACCGGGAACACGGCCCCGCTAAGTAACTTTGATATACTTGATAAGCTAAAACAAGTAAAATATTTCCACGGAGTTTATTCCAAAGATGAACTTGCGGCAATGGAATTGCCGTCCGCTGGTGGTTCCTGCGTGATAAATATACAAGATTTCAACGACGGATCTGGTACACATTGGGTAGCAGTTTACAATAACAATTACTTTGACTCATTTGGACTTTCACCAAGTGACGCAATAAAAAACTATGTAAACAAAAACTAAAAAATAATAAATTACTCGTCCAATGAACTTCAACCTATTGGAACATCAGCTTGTGGATATTATTGCGTGATGTTCATTTAACAGATGTCCGCGAGTTTGAAGAACTCTGACTCAGATTTTTTAAAATTTATTTTACAGTTTGACAAGCATCCTTCTCACGCCAATGATGAGATTGCACAAAATTATAAATAATTTTGCCAATTTTATCTAAATTACAAATATATAATGCCAACATTTTGTCTCAAATGTAAAACTAAAACAGAAAATATCAATGAAACAACAGAAAAAACAAAGAACAACAGGATGATGCTAAAAAGTATTTGCGCAATTTGTGGAAAAAGAAAAAGTATGTTTTTGAGGAAATTGTCCGGAGCTGGATGTACTGACGTTGTCAGGGACGTTATTTTAGTAGACAATTGAAAACAATTATTATTATAAATCTGAAAATATATAATGATATGCAAGTGCGATTCTGACAGAGATTTATGTCTCGAGCAAAATAAAATTGTCACATACTGTCAACAATGTAACAACAGAGAAATAATTGGAACAGGTATAGACATACATAAAGTAATTGGCAAATTGCGGAAACCAAAAGTCGGTTGGACATTGCCAGGCCATAAATATACTGGACCTTATAATCCGTTAGATAAACAACTAGATGAAAACGATAATCCGCTGCCAGGACAAGAGCCTGGCAATCAAGTTGATGCAATAGCCATGCGCCATGATGTCTGCTACCGTGATATAGAAGTCCTGATAACGTTCGTGTAGAATACTCAAAATCAGACTGTGATAAGGTAATGCTAGACGAACTTCGTGATATGAAACCGACAAATATGCGAGAACGTGTTGACATAAAGTTGGTGCAGAGTTTTATTGGAGCAAAATATAAATTAGGACTTGGCAGTGATGATCCTGCCTCGAAGACGCTAGAGTCTGAATTACACAAACCTAAAAAAAAAGTTTCCGTGACGTAAAGTTGTCGCAAATGCCGTTGACGATATCTGGGCAATAGATTTAGTTGATGTGTCAAATCTAGCTCAGCTTAACAATAATAAGAGATATCTTTTTAATGTCATAGATGTTTTTAGTAAATACGCGTTTAGTGTGCTGGTTTCAGATAAAACTGGAACGTCAATAACTGACGCGCTAAAACAAATAATAACAACTACAGAAAGAAAACCAAATAGAATCTGGACTGATCACGAAGCAGAATTTTTTAATAAAAAGTTCGAGCAGTTTTTGCTCCAAAATAATATCAAAAAATACGTCACAGGAAATGAAGGTAAAAGTGTTGTCGAGCGATTTAATCGTACAATAAACGAAAAAATTCATAAGTATTTGACAGCTAAAAATACAAATAAATATATTGACAATTTACAGAACATTGTTGACGAATACAATAACACGAAACATCGAACCATTAAATTGTCGCCAGATGACGCAATTAAAAATCCGATATTAGCAAACGAAAACATGTACCGCACACATAAATTTAAAGTTGGTGATCGAGTTAGAATTTCTCTGCCGAAAAAGCATTTGATAAAGGACTTACTCCAAACTGGAGCGAAGAAGTATTTCTTGTTGTTAAAGTACTTTTAACAATACCTGTAACATACGCGCTGAAGGATTTACTGGGTGAGCCTATAACTGGCAGTTTTTACGAGCAGGAGCTTCAGAAAACTTCCCAAGACATATTTGTTATTGAAAAAGTTATCCGAAAACGCGGCGATAAAAGTTTAGTTAAATGGAGAGGATATAGTGATAAATTTAATAGCTAGGTGCCAACGAAGTCGATACAAACTTAGAATTTTCCCAATTTTGTGTAATAACGTTATTTTAAATTTGTTCGTACTTTACAAGTACAGATTTACATTTGATAGTTTTACATAACGAAATTTAATATTATTTTCTTGTATTATCAACTGGGATTAAATTAAATATTTTAACAAAAATAAAATCATATTTTATATTTCTTTGATAGCCAGTTATTTTTATATTTACAAAAGGTTTGATAAGCTGCCAAAATATTTGTTGCTCGGAAACTGTAAAATTAAATTTTATTATTTTTTTAGCAATGTGATACTTAACATTATATCGTGCAGTTGTCGGCCTGCTGTAATTATTTTTATCTACAACGTCAGTAATTTCATCGTTGTCATTGTTGTCATACAAAATATCATCTTCGCTATAACCACCAGATTTGTCGTTAGTGATTGGCAAAATTACTTGTAATTTTGTGGCGATATAATCTCCCGAGTATATATCAGCAAGTCGTTTCATTAAATCCATTATAATATATTTTTATCTAATTATAAATAATAATGGCCAGCGAAACAAAATATCATCAAAAAGTTAATATATTAAATTACAAGGAACTAGCCGAAGCAGATCGAAAATGTCTGTGGGGTTATAGTGCTTATTCTGTTGAAGTTATTGTAATGCAAGGCGATTCTGATAAAATTCTCCTAACAACGGCAGAAAAAAATAAACTTAATGATAGTACATTTATAACATTAAAATTTGACCGTGATGATATTTTGATGTTTTGTCATAATTGTCTTACTAAAATTAAAAAATATAATTAGTTATCGTATTTAAAACTAAATCTGTCAAAAGTTGACATTGATGCTGCTGATTTATGTAAGCCATCAGCCACATCTTTTACTCGCTGTGGATGAATTTTAAGATATTTTGCGGCAGCTGTGATCGATTTAAATTTTATTTCTTCTTCAGTTTCTAAATTTGTTGAGATAATTGGTCTTTTAGGATTTTTAAAATTATTACCGCCACCTATACCACGTTTATTATTTTCTTTTTGTGTAACTAAATCTAAATTTCTTAAACGATTGTCGGTTTTAATGCTATTTATATGGTCGATAACTAAATTATTTGGAATAGTACCATGAAAAACATCGTATACAAACCGACGGACTTTATAACAGAAATGATCAGTTTTTATGCTACGTACCATCACATGTAAATAACCTTCTTTATTAAAACTTCCGATAACTTTTTTTGTTTTTCTTTGCCGGATAATTCCGCGATCATTTGCCTCATATAAATCAAATACTGGATGAGGTTGAAATTCGTTCTGTAAAGCTAAATTCTCAATATTGTCATCGTTTATTGAGTTATTTACCCTATAAACTCGCTGACCTTCTGGAATGTCCTCGCAAAACAAACTATAAATAAAATCTTTTCTAAACATTTCGGTGATATCTGTATCATCTCCTTTTACTGAAATTATCATACCAGCCGGAGTTGGTTTTCCTACAGATGTTTTAGATTTTATGTTAATAACTGAACCAAGTGCATTTGCAGCATATAAGTTGTACTTTGGGTGAACATGATAAGTTTCTTGCTCTTCTGCTGTCATTCTGATATATCTCAAAATTTCTGTCATTATACTATAGAGATTTTATATCTCTAATTGATTTTTTACGTAATTTTTAATTAAATATAAAACTACTATATATAATGTTAAAATTGCGCGATATTGCTAAAAAGAGCATTATCAAAACAGAAAAAAATTGCTACCGCAATTTCTGGTTACAACAACAGTTACAAATTTGATGATCAAAATGTTTTAGTAAATTTTAACTCTACAAATTTATATCATCTTTTACAGCCTGTTGTATCTAAGGAACTTGCAGCTCACAAAAGTATCAAACTAATAGTTCAGTATCATACGATTTTATCAAAATTACATGTAATCGAAAAAGATATGCTTGATATAATTTTTGAAAATACAAGTTTCGACAGACAAATTTCAGAACCATATCTAACAGCTAAATCACGAATAATATTAACTGGAACAAATATTTCCTCTGTGGCCGCTGAAATACACCAAGAAATAAATAAAAAATTGGAGGAATTTACTTCATCTGGGTCAGGTTGGAAATTTGAAATGATAAAGGAAGTTTTAATTCATACAGCAAAATATAACGTACTTCGAGGTAGTTCTTAGGTTGATCTTCCAAAAAAAATTAAAAACAAAAAATGCTGTATAAATGTTAAAAACAACGACGATCAATGTTTTCGTTGGTCAATTTTGTCTGATAGACATCCTCAGAGTGACCACAGTGACCGAATTGAAAAGTATTTGCCATACAAAGACGAACTAGATTTTAACGGAATAACGTTTCCAGTGGCAGAAAATCAGATACCAAAGTTTGAAAAACAAAACAATATTTCAGTAAATGTTTTCGGACTAGATGAGCGAGAAAATGTTTACCCAAGGTATATTTCAGAGACTGGTACACAAAAGACGATAAATTTATTATTTTATAAAGGACATTACGTTTGGATAAAAAAAACTTTAACGGCTTAGTTGGCCGACAGTATAATAAAAATAAAAAGAAGAAATATTTCTGTTACAGATGTTTGCAGGGTTTTTCTAAGAATGAGAAACTACATGAACATCTTAAATACTGTATCAACGTTCAAAGAATAACTATGCCAAGCGAAAAAGAAAAAGTCTTAAAATTTAAAAATTATGATCATAAGCTAAATATACCTTTCGTTATTTATGCCGAGTTTGAGTGCCTACTCGTTCCAGTGGCTGGCGCTGAAAATAATCTTAATAAATCAAGTACAAGAAAAATACAGCAACCTGTTCCTTGCGGAGTAGCTTATAAAGTAGTTTGTTGCGTCGACGATAAGTTTTCATTTCCGATTAAGTTATATAGATGTAAAGATAATGAATCTGAAAGTCCGGCGGTATGGTTACTAAAAAATCTTATAGATGATGTTAATAAACTTTCTAACAAATTATTTAAGACTGCTCCAATGAAAATAACGTCTAAGCAACAACTTGAATTTGATGAAGCGGTTAATTGTCATATTTGCGAGAAGCTATTGGTAGACTCAAACGGAGTCCGTGATAAAGTGCGCGATCACTGTCATTTAACTGGCCAGTATCGTGGGGCAGCTCATAATAATTGTAATTTAAAATTTCATGCACCAAAGTTTATTCCTGTCGTTTTACATAACTTTCGCGGCTATGATAGTCATATCATTGTAGAAGAGTTTGGCAACGAGGAAATTAAATCTAAACTAAAACTAAATAACACGATAAAATGTATACCAAATAATTTTGAAAAGTATATGTCAGTTACTCTCGGAAAATTACGTTTAATTGACAGCCTGCAATTTATGGCAGCATCATTAGATGAACTTGTAAAAGGTTGTAGTAGTTTCAGTAATCTGCGAAGTTGCTTTGCTGAAAACTACGTAGATCTGACAAAAAAAGGTATCTTTCCGTATGAGTATCTCGACGACTGGAGCAGATTTGATGAAACTTCTCTGCCTAACAAAGACAAATTTTACTCGCAGCTAAAAGGTGAAGATGTGTCAGACGACGAATACAAATATGCACAAAATATATGAAATAAATTTAGTTGTAAAACATTTGGTGATTATCATGATATATATTTGAAAACAGATTTTTTATAACTAGCAGATGTTTTTGAAAGTTTTCGTCGAGTAAGCTACAGCAATTACGGACTAGATCCTTGTTGGTATTATTCTGCTCCCGGACTGTCGTGGGACGCTCTACTAAAAACAAGCAAAATAGAATTAGATCTCTTAACAGATGTCGATATGTTTAATTTTACTGAAAAAGGTATCAGAGGCGGAATTAGTGTTATAACAAAAAAATATGCAGTAGCTAATAATAAATATCTAAAAAATTATGATAAAAATCTCCCGTCGAGTTATATTATTTATCTAGATTGCGTCAATTTGTATGGGTATGCAATGTCAGAGCCAATGCCGTGCGGTGGATTTCATTGGATAACTCCAGATCAATTTCTTAAAGAAACTGAAAAAGATGTACCTAGAAAAATCATTAATGATTTTTCCGATGTCAGTTGTTTTATTGAAGTCGATCTAGATTACCCTAGTTCGTTACATGATCTACACAACGACTACCCATTTTGTGCACAATCGATGATGATAGATTACAGTTTACTATCACCTGAACAACGAGCAATGACAACAGCAAAAAATTCGATTGTTAATAAGCTAGTTCCAAATTTGCTAAATAAAAGAAGTTACGTGATACATTACAAAAATTTAAAACAAGCAGTAGATGCTGGACTAATTCTAAGAAAAGTCCATCGCGTACTAAAATTTAATCAGTCGAGGTGGATGTCAAATTATATTGACTTAAATACCAAACGTCATGCTGTGGCTAAGACCGATTTTGAGAAAATCTTTTTTAAGTTAATGAATAACTCAGTTTTTGGAAAGACAATGGAAAATATTCGAAAGCGAGTTTCGATAGAAATTGTAAATGATGTAAGTCGCAGAAATAAATTAGTTAACGATGACGGTTTTGTCAGCATGAAAATATTTAATGAAAATCTTGTTGCAATACAACGACGAAAGACAAATTTAAAGTTAAATAAACCAGTTTATGTTGGTGCAGCTGTACTTGATATATCAAAGTGGCTGATGTATGATTTTCACTATAATTCTAACAAAACGCATTGGCCAGATTTGGAGTTGCTATTTACTGATACAGATTCGCTAGTTTATAATATAAAATGTGAAGATGTCTATGAAGATATTTACAATAATAAAAATTTATTTGATTTATCAGATTATCCGACTAGTAGTGGATTTCAAGATAATTCGAATAAGAAAGTTATTGGTAAAATGAAAGATGAGTTTATGTTTGTGCCAGTTAGAGAATTTGTTGGGTTAAGGAGCAAGATGTACGCTGTGATATTAGATGATAATAAACTGACAAAAAAAAGCAGAAGGTATTCCTCGTGGGTACGTGAAAAAGTGTATGAAATTTGATGATTTTAAAGCAGCGCTAAACAATAAGGTCAGTTTTATTAAGACAAATGTCATTAGAACGAATCTTCATAAGTTTGAAACTGATACGATTATTAAACATGGACTTAGCAATTTTGATGATAAAAGATATTGTAAAGACGGAATTAATACTTTAGCACTTGGGCATTATAGAAGGGAGATAATACCGTTCCAGCTTGTTTGAAAATAGTATCTGGATTGTCGAATATAGATTGGTACGAATGCACTGTATATTTTCAGACTGTCTGTAATAAAGTGTTGCTGGTGATTTCCGGGTTTATTAGTGAGTTCGTTTTGTCTGTTTAAGTGATTTCCAGGCGTATTAGTCTGTCTGTCTGTTTCTAAAGCCGCAATGAATCTTTACAGGCTTGGTAAAAACCCACCTATTGATTTTCAGACTGCAGAGTCTCATGCCTATAATGTACACAGCCGCACAGCCGCTTCGTTTTTCAGTTTAAATAGACGGTAATGTACACAGCCGCTGTATTAAAGCTTTCGTTTTTCTGTACAAATAGACGTAATATATTTTAGATTTCGTTTTTCTGTACAAATGTAGGATTTCAGATTAACGTTTTTCAGAATCAGAAAAATGAAATGCTATTCAAAATCAGGTAACCGGTAAGTATATAGTAATTTCTAAAACATATATATGTAATCGGATTTCATAGCTCAGTGCAGGAATTTTGGATTCTCGTACTGAAGGTCTGTGGTTCGATTCCCATCACTGGCATATCTCGGTGGGTATGGTTCTGGATTACCAAAAATTTATTTTAATTGGGGGTGCGAACCACAACAGAAAAATACACTCTCCCACCATGTAACCACGTGGTGGGTGTAATTTTGCACTCAACTCGGGATTATCATGGGGAGAGTGTACAAAATCTGTTGGACGTAGGTCAATCCCCCGTTTATGTATGTGCCGTCTCTGAGGATAACTTTATATATCTCTTAGGATAAGTTTATGTATGTGCAGTCTCTTAGGATAAGTTTATGTATGTGCAGTCTCTTAGGATCAGTTTATGTGTTGTGGTGTCCAAAAATAAATAGCAGCGGTGATGTGAGCTCGTGACCTTGTGACCTCACTGAAGGGTACCCACGTAGGGAGATTCAGAAAGAATGTTCGCCGGACAAAAAAAGTCTTATAAGGTGCCTGTGGACTATAAGATAGGTCTTTACACTGAAAAATAAAGTTCCTAAAGTTTCGGTTTCGGATATTTAGGAATTCGCCTGGGGGATATATGCTTTCAGTCCTGAAATAGACAGCCCTCTGAGTTTCTAAAGTTTCGTTTCGTTTAGGAATTCGCCGGGGGGTATGTCTATTGAAAGGGACTCTTAGGATTTTATGAGGCTTTACCGGCAGAAGGGACCCCAGTGGAATGGTAGACCGAACGTAGACCGCTGCTGTTTATTTTTGACTTTTAGCTTTAGAAATATCATTATCAAATAAAATATCAACCATATTGTCAATAAATGTCTGACCAACCTCTTACTCGTTCGTCATTTTCAGTTGCGAATAACCATACTGACCCATATTTTGGTGATATATGATATCCAACCTTTTTAATACAGTCGCTTATTATTTTAGGTTTTATGCCAGTATAGCATGAGGCTGATTTTATTGAATCAAATCTCTTACAAAATCTGTTTGTTAGATCAAACCCAACATGTCTTATTGGATTATTATACATTTTATATTAACATTTCATTGTTCAATATGAAAAAATCTAGAGGTCTCCAATTTTTTGTAGAGGGGTGGGGTCTCTGATCTAGAATCCGCATTTGGTTTAGGATCAGCCTATTACTATACTGAAAAAAAATATTTTATCACCAAAAACAATTAATCCAGCAGGTCCTTAGAGGTCTGGTCCAGAATCCGCATTTGGTTTAGGATCAGCCTATTAGTTTACTACTCAAACCATCATAACAGTACATTGTTATATCATAATCCACTTATGCTGAAATCTGGCCTAAGTAATATATGTTGTGATGCTGCGAAGTTTTAAATGTCCAATCTTTTGAAACCATAGATATCTGTCCGTCAAGTTAATTGAAGATGGGGCAGCTTAGAAAGATGTTTGATAAACTTTTTAATATGTGCACGTTTTTATTTCCTTATGAATTACATTATCTCCCATGTAGCCTCTGCAAGATGGTAGCTGTCGCCAGCTGACCAAAATTTAGGCCAATTTAAGTACATGTACATGTAGCATATAAACAACTCTACCCACATGTTATTTGTGTTTTCTAATGGGATGTGACTGATGCATTAATATTATAACACGTTATTTGTACTTGAATTCGTGGATTTTTCATATACATGTGAAGTTCTTCAGGGCATATGGATTGTACCACAAACGTAAATAGTCAGTATACAAGAATATTTCAGGCTAGTTTGTCCTCATTTAATCAAAATCATATAGTTTTGTCCTCGTTTTTATTACCATCCTCTTCCCAACCATTTTTTGGGGTACATTCATCGTTTTATTCAGATGATTTGCTTGGTTATTACACAGTAAGGTCTAAAAAAAATTATTAAAAGAAAGAAATTACAAAAATTGCGAATCTAATTGGGCTGGTTTAGACCAGTCCATTATGTTCTTCGTACATTATATATACTAATCATGATATGAAAAAATGAATTTGTGGATGTGCCGGATAAAAATAAAAAATTAGTTCAAGTAACAGAATATCAGAAAAATATCCATGCTTATTCCTTCTAGTACTTTTGAATCATCTTTTATGGATGCTCTTCATGTGAAGGAATAAAGCATGGATATTTTTCTGATCTTCTGTTACAATATATAT
>JAECUM010013993.1:0-17443 GCA_016617855.1 Megalonaias nervosa | reverse complement strand
GCAAAAGTAACTATATTATTAACAACCGCGGCGGGAATTCGTACAAGAACATCTGATAGTTGTATATTACTCGTTTTTAATCGTCCTTCTTTATCTTGGAAAATAACAACTTCGTTTTGATCGACACTTGTGATATTTAATAAATTAGTAATTTCCTTTCTAAGTTGATCAAGAGTTGCATATTTGGATAAGTCTTGCTTATCAGCTGTTGAATCTCCTACTAATGTTCCAAATTTTGAATAAAAATTCATTATTTATTTACTACTTGACAAAATTATATACCATAAATTGTATAATGGCAAAATCGTCCATATTAAACTTTGATACAGAGCGGTTGGTGAAACATAAACATAACAATGAGCTTCCAGATTGTCATTATCTTATAGTTGGTAGAACTGGATCGGGCAAAACAAATTTTCTTATGAATTTACTTTTAGGAGATAATTTTAACTATGATCGCGTTTATATTTACACAATTAATCCGCAGCAAGATAAGTACGAGCTACTTAACAATTATAATGACAAACTTCGTGACGATCTTGAATCTGGCGAAGATTTCTTTATTATCAAGCAACCGGAAGAACTTGTTCCAGTTAATCAACTCGATTCGTCCGAACACAAAATAGTTGTTTTTGATGATATTCCGCTAAACAACGAGGAAATGAATAAAATCAGATCGTATTTTTTTCTGTCGCGAAATAAGAAATGTAATTCTATTTATCTCGCTCAAGGATATTATAATGTTGACAGATTTATTAGGCGAAATACTGGCTGTTTTATATTATTTCCTGGACTTGACAATATTGACGTTAGAAATATCGCGAACGAACAATGCGGCGACGTAACAAAAGATAAATTTATTGAACTGTACCGTCAAGCAACGGCAAATAGATACGATTTCTTTTTGTTCGATAAGTTAACGAATGATAAGAATAAAATGTTTCGATGTTGTATTGAAAACTATCTACAATAATTTTTTATAGAAAATAGTATATAATTAATGGAAAAACAAGCAAAATATAGAAAACATATCGAAGATCTAAAAAAACTTGCGCAGTCTCAGGCAAAATTTAAACTGCTAGTACAGCAAGCTCGACGTGGGCAAGTTACTGCAGCAGAAACAGCAGCAACCGCTCTCAAACCAATTGCTGAAGCATTACTTGGAAAACAACCTGAAACTAAACCACTATCAGAAGAAGAACTTAAACAACTACGGGAAAAAGGTTTACTCGGATTAGTTAAAGAACAACAAGAAGCAGCTGCTGGAAGAATTATTGAGAGATCTGATGCGGAAAAAAGAAAATTAGCTGAGGCGCTTGTAGCAAATATAGCTAATCCTGCTGCGAGACAAGCTGAAATAAATCAGCTTATAAATAATCCGTTGGAACTTGAACAAAGATTAGCAAAATTAACAACACAAGAAATTAAAAATATTATAACAAATTTATCAGGAGAAATAAAAGATATTAAAGAAGAGCAACAAAGAGTCGGAGAGTTGACTGTAAAGTTTATGGAAATTGAAGATCGAAAACGATGGTATATAAAACAATCAAATAATGAGATAAAAAAAATGAATATGATGAATTTTTAAAGAAAGAAAATATAAAAGATATTGATAATATAGATAAATGGACAGATGTAGAATTTGAAAAATTGAATGACGATTTAACTAAAATAATGAAAGATGGTATTGATGCTAAAAAAGAGTTAAAAACAGTCACAGAAGAGAAAAATATACTTCCACTTTATGATAGAATAAGATATGGTATTATTGCTTTTGTATTTGCAAAAACAGCACGAGAAAATAGAAAAAAACCTTCCGGTCCGGGTTGGGATTTTAAAAGGAAATTTGAAACATTCGATAAAACTCGTGCAAAAAAATATAGAGAACAAATAACAGGAACTGGAGTCAGAATATTCGCATCAGTTACTGAAATGATCGGCAGATTAATGCTACTGATATCATCAAAAGAATACAGGAAATGTTGGTGCTGAAATCGACAATGAAATTATTGACATACTTGATAATCTGAGATCGAGAAATTTATTAGCATCTGACGAATACGATACTTTGCACCGCGACTTAATCGCGGCGACTTAATTTATGAAAATATAATAATAAATGTCAGCAACATTATTACTCGATTCTAGCCAATCTGATAAAGATAGCGCGAACTTTTCGGTAAAGTATATTCCGCCAATAGAACTAGATCGTGAAAAACAATACGAAATTGGATTAATTTCATGTACTTGTTGGAACGCCATGGCAAATATTAAGACTGGTATCAATGATAAGTTTACATTTATTATTATAAAAAAAGATCCAAAAAATCCTCCAATATTTACTAAAAGAGTAGATATTGAAATTCCACAAGGGGCCTACAACATAACTGATCTGAATAAAACGATAAAAGAATTTATAACAAAGTATGGCGGTAATGCAGACGATTTTGAGCTAGCACCGAATTATAATACATTGCGAGCTAGAATAACATTAAAAAATGGATTTATTGTTATTTTATATAAAGGTTTTGCATCATTGATTGGATTTAAACCTCTTGTATATCAGCTTAATAATGATGAAATTCCCGAAACATTTGACGGTGAATTTCCAGTAAATATAAGTGAGGTTAACACGATATTGGTAAATTGCTCGATCGCGTCTGGTTCTTATTCAGCCAAAGGCAGCAAAGGGCAAACTATATACAGTTTTTCACCAGAAGTTCCACCAGGGTCTCTCATGCAGATTAGTCCGCGTCATATTATTTATTATCCGCTAAATGTTGAAAATCAAATAACAGAAGTAAATATGCAATTGACTGACCAATCTGGACTACAGTTGGATTTTAATAACGAAGTTGTTACTTATTACGTGCACCTACGCGTTACGTAGGCGAACAACAGTAAACATATATTTTTGAAAGATTTGACAACAAAATTATACAACCTCAGATATAATGAAACAGAAAAAAGTTTACAGAAGAAAAATAGTAGGAGGATTTTTCGTAAATATATTTACTAAAATTGTTGAAAATATCCCAGGATTAGCTCGTAAAGTTGCGCCAATTGCACTTGACGCGGGTAAAGCTTTTGCAACTGGAGCTGCATCTGCTGCTGGAACTGCTGTGGGACAAAAAATATCTGATAAAATAAAAGGCGAACCTAAGACGCAAGCCGCAATCAAGCAAGTTATTTCAGAAATCGCACCAACAAAAGAAACCCAACGCGCGATGATAACAACAACAAAAAAAACTTTTATCACCAAAGGGTGAGCAGATTATACAAAATTTAATATCTAAAGTTACAGCGCCGCAATAATTTTATATAACCTAATAAAATAAAAAAATGTCTGTGAAAAATTATCTCGATTTTGCAGAAACTTATGACACAGACAACACAGTAACAGAATTTGAGTATGTTGAATATCTTGATGAAAATTCTAACGAGCCTAATAAAACTGGCGTTAGAACATTTAATACACGAGACGAGGACGTATTTCTACTGCCTCACAAAGCAATGTTAGAAGTTCGTGGCCAGATTATGACAACACTGTTCCACCTGCCGCAATTGCTGCTGGAGCAGAAGTAGCTCTTATAAACAATGGTTGGTGTTTGTTTAGAAGTGCTCGATATCAGCTGGCCAATCAAAAAGTCGAAGATATTTCAAATCACTTACAAGTTGCAAGTACGATCTTAAATATCGTTTCGTTTTCCGACGATTACTCCAAATCAACTGCAACTAATATGATGTGGTTTAAAGATACTGGACGTGGTATAGCAGAATCGACCGAACTTTTATCGAAAGGTGCTTTGATACACGGAGCTAATGCCGCTGCAGATTTTCCAATTGTAAGAAATTTTCTTATCGTTAATGCTGCAGCGCTAGGTATAGTCGCACCAGCTGCAGCAGCTGATCAAGATGCTACAAGAGTTTCGCTTACTGCTGCTTGCAACAATCTTGGTATAACCGCACCAGATGCAGCTGCAGACGGCGTTGCAATGTTAGACTTAGTTAATAATACAATTAACGTAAGAAATACACGTTATAATGAAGGTTATGCTAAGAGAAAAGCACTTACAGCAGTATCACGTCAGATTACAATGATGCTGCCGTTAAGTACAATACTTGGCTTTTGCAGGGACTATAATAAAGTATTTCGTGGAGTTAAACATACGCTTATTTTAGATCGAGCAGAACGAGATGATTGTTTTCTCAGATTTGGTGGTGCTGATGTACAATTTGTCATAAACAAACTTGCGCTGTGGATGCCACGAATAACTCCGTCAGTCACTAAAGCATTAGAATTAGATAGTATGCTGGAAAAACGCACGAATAAAATTCATTTTCAGCAGCATAAAATATATCAAACAGCAGTTCCGAATACCACCGACTACACATGGCGAGTCACAACAACATCGAGTGAACAGCTGCCGCGTCAGTTATTCGTTGTATTCCAGCAACAAGCTCGACGTGGAAGCCAACTACAAAATAATGGAGTATTTGATAACGCTAATGTTATACGAATATACGCTAGAATAAATTCAAAACAATATCCAGAACGAGCGATTGAATGCAATTTTGCAGATGACGCTAATAAAAACATTACTAGACCTTACATGAACCTGCTCGACTCAATGCAGAAATATCAAGATACTGGAGATGGAACACAAATATCAGTAGAAGAATTTCGTACACTTTATCCAATATTTTACTTTGATGTTAGTAAACATAGCGAACGAGCTGTGGACAGCACAGCTGATATTGAAATTACTTGGACGCTCGGAGCCGCTCCAGCAGCGCCGTTAAACGTATATGCACTAGTGATAAGCGACAGATCTGTTACAATCGACTCCATTGGAGGTAAAATGACAATACAAGTTTAATCTGTAATCGTTATATAAGATGACAAAATATATTATAAAAGAAATACATTTAACTGATGGCCAAGTTAAAAAATTAGCAACTGCTGTTGCGAAGCGGAGGCCGGTTTCATTGAAGGTCAACCCGAGTGCTTTGGGGACTTTAACAAAATTATTGCTAACCAAAAATCAAGCAAATAAATACGATCGCAAAAAACCTTTCGTTTTAAATTTAAGCGCTGCACAAATAACTGCGATGTCAAAACATGGCGGTTTCTTCGGTCCGGTACTATCAGTAATAGCCAAAACATTACTGCCTAAAATTTTGCCAGTGTTAGGTACATTAGGGCTAGCAGCAGCGTCAGGAGCAGTATCTGGCGCATCAGGAAAGGCAGTTGAAGGTAGTGGAATAAAGAAAATTTTTGTCTAAAGATTAAATATAATGCCCAAACGAAAGACGACGCGAAAAAAGACAACGACGAAAAGAAAAACGACGACGAAAAAAAAGACACAAGGTGGATTTCTTGCAATAGCCCCGTACTGGCAGGATTGCCGGGAAGTCTATTGCCGGGTCTGTTAGGACGAGGAAGAGGACTAATGCTGCCAGGAACAAGGAGATAAAGTCGCGGCCGACTTCGTCGCCTGCGTTAAGTAATTTTGATATACTTGAAGAACTTAAAAAAGTAAAAAATTTTCACGGAGTTTATTCCAAAGATGAACTTACGGCGATTGCATCGTCAGCGACATCGTCGCCAGGTTCTTGTGTTATAAATATACAAGATTTTAATGACGGATCTGGTACACATTGGGTAGCTGTTTTTGATAACAATTATTTCGACTCGTTCGGAATTCCACCAAGTGACGCGGTAAAAAGATATATGAGCAAAAACAAAATAATAAATTATTCTTCTAATCAGATTCAACCAGTTGGAACTTCCGCTTGTGGATATTATTGCATAATGTTCATTAAACAGATGACCAAAAATCCAGATTTTTTAAAATTTATTTTGCAATTTGACAAGCAACCCTCTCACGCTAATGATGAGATCGCGATTAATTTTGTATAAACTTACAAATATAACAATGTCAACATATTGTCTCAAGTGTAAAACTAAAACAGAAAATAAAGACGAGAAAACGGAAAAAATGAAGAATGATAGAATAATGCTGAAAAGTATTTGCGCAATTTGTGGAAAAAGAAAAAGTATTTTTTGCCAGCAACAAAGTCCAGGGCGGGTTGTCCTGACGTTATTTTAGTAGACGACTAAATAAATAATGACGTGCAACTGCGACGCCGATAGAGAGTTATGTCTCGAGCAAAATAAAATTGTTACATATTGCCAGAAATGCAATAACAGAGAAATAATTGGAACGGGCATAGATATACATAAATTAATTGGCAAACTGCCGAAACCGAAAGGTGGTTGGACATTGCCAGGCCATAAATATACTGACCCGTGGAATCCGCTTGATGAGCAACTTGACGAAAATGATAATCCGCTGCCAGGACAGGAGCCTTACAATCAGGTTGACGCAATAGCAATGCGTCATGATATCTGCTACAGAGATATTGATCTTCCTAGTGGCGAAACAAAACACAGCTGCGACAAAGTAATGTTAGACGAACTTCGCGAAATGAAACCAGAAAATATGCGAGAGCGTGTTGACCGAAGGCTGGTACAGGGTATTATTGGAGCAAAATATAAACTCGGACTCGGAAGAGGCTTATATGATGATCCAGCGACAACGTCGCTTGCAGTCGAACTACATAGACCTAAAAAAAAAAGTTTCCGCGACGCAAGGTTGTAGCAAATGCCGTTGATGACATTTGGGCGATAGATTTAGTTGATATGTCAAATCTAGCTCAATTTAACGTTGGCGCTAATGGCGCTCCAAAGAAATACTTGTTCAATGTTATCGATGTTTTCAGTAAATATGCTTTTAGCGTACCGGTTTCTGATAAAACAGGGATATCGATGATTGACGCGCTAAAACAAATAATAACAACTACAGAAAGAAAGCCGAACAGAATCTGCACCGTTCACGGAGCAGAGTTTTTTAACAAAAAGTTCGAGCAGTTTTTGGAACAAAGTAACATTAAAAAATACGTTACTGGAAATGAGGGAAAAAGCGTCATTGTCGAGCGGTTTAATCGTACGCTTAACGAAAAAATTCGTAAGTATTTGACAGCTAAAAACACGACAACTTACAGAAAATTGTTGACGAATATAATAACACGAAACACCGAACCACTAGAATGTCACCAAACGATGCGATTGCAAATCCAATACTAGCTAATGAAAACATGTACCGAAGACATAAATTTAGAGTTGGCGATAAAGTTAGAATTTCATTGACGAAAAAAACGTTTGAAAAGGGATTTACTCCGAACTGGAGCGAAGAAGTATTTGTTGTTGATAAAGTACTTTTAACAATACCAGTTACATATTCGTTAAAAGATTTGCTAGGAGAACCTATAACTGGCAGTTTTTACGAGCAAGAACTTCAGAAAACAGAACAAGATATATTTGTTATTGAAAAAGTTATTAGAAAGCGCGGCAACAAAAGTTTAGTTAAATGGCGCGGATATAGCGATAAATTTAATAGTTGGGTACCAACTAAGTCGATTGCATCGACTGCGATTTCATCGACTGCGATTGCATCGACTGAATAATATTATTATAAATTTGCTCGTATTTTATTAGTACTGACCTACATTTTACTGGTTTACATAAAGAAATTAAGTGTAATTTTCTCGCATCATCGACTGGCATTAAATTAAATATTTTAACAAAAATGAAATCGTATTTTATGTTTCTTTGTTGTCCCGGTACTTTTACGTTTAGAAATGGCCTTATAAGTTGCCAAAATATTTGGTGCTCGGCAACGTTAAAATTAAATTTTAATATTTTTTTGGCAATGTGGTACTTAACATCATATCGACCAGTTGTTGGTCTACTTAAATGTTTTTTGCTAACAACAACATCATCTTCATCATCGTCATAGTTATACAAAATGTCTTTTTCAGTATAATCAGCAAATCTGTCGTCGGTGATATTTTTTAATGTGACATTAGGAACTGGAACAAAATCTTTCCGAGTAAAGTTGAGCTAATCTCTCGATTAAGCTCATTATGATAATAATCTTTTTATCTAATTAATATATAATATGGAAATAAAATATCATTTTTAAAATTATTACTACCACCAGTTCCACATTTTGTGTTATCTTTTGCCGTTACTAAATCTAGGTTTTCCAAACAATTATCTGTTTTAATACCATTTTTATGATCAATAACTAAACTATTAGGTATTAGTCCGTTAAAAGCTTCAAACACAAAACGATGAGATTGATAATAAACAAAATTAGTTTTTGTTTCACGTACATTAACACCAAGATATCCACTGTTCTGCAAACTTCCAACAACTCTTTTTGTTTTTCTGTGTCTAATAATTCTCTTATCGTTTGCCTCGTGTAGGTCAAAGGTTGGATGAAGTTGATATTCATCCTGTAATCCTAAATTTTCAATATTATCATCAGCAACTGTGCCATTTGCTTTATATACTCGTTGTCCTTCTGGAATATCGCCAACAAAGAAAGTATAAATAAAATCTTTTCTAAACATTTCGATTCTTTCTGCATTATCGCCCTTTACTGAAATTAATATTCCAGCTGGTGTTGGTACGCCAATAGCCTTTTTAGTTGCTATGTTGATAACAGAGCCTAATGCATTTCCAGCATATAGGTTGTACTTATGGTGAACATGATACATCTCTTGCTCTTCCGCTGTCAGTGGTAGATATCTCAGGATTTCTGTCATTATATATATACAATTTTTTTTTCATATCTCTAATTAAAAAAAATTAAAAAATTTCAATTAGATAAACAATATTACTATATACATATAATGCTGAAATTGCGAGACATTGCCAAAAAGAGCATTATCAAATCCGAAAAAATTGCTTCGGCATTTTCAGGCTATGATAACAGTTACAAACTCGACGATCAGACCATATTAGCTAATTTTAGCTCTACAAATTTATATCATCTTTTACAACCTGTTATATCTCAAGAACTTGCGGCTCATAAAAGCATCAAACTCATAGTCCAATATCATACGATTTTATCAAAGTTACACGCAGTCGAAGATGTACTTGACGTAATTTTTGAAACAAAAAGTTTTGAGAGCGAAATCTCGGAGCCTTATTTAACAGCTAAATCGAGGAAGATATTAACTGGAACAAACATTGCCATGGTCGCCGATGAAATACATCAAGAAATAAACAAAAAACTAGAAGAATTTACTTCGTCAGGGTCAGGTTGGAAATTCGAAATGATAAAAGCAGTTTTATTTCACACAGCAAAATATAATGTACTTCGCGGTAATTTGTACGTCGATCTTCCTCAAAAAATTAAGAACAAAAAGTGCTGTATAAATGTCAAAAACAACGACGACAAATGTTTCCAGTGGTCTATTCTTTCCGCAATGTTTCCCAAAGAACAAAATTCTCATCGCGTTAACAAGTATTTTCCACACAAAGACGAACTCAATTTTGATGGCATCAACTTTCCAGTAGCAGAAAATCATATACCAAAGTTCGAAAAACAAAACGGTATCTCAGTAAATGTTTTCGGACTAGACGAACGAGAAAATGTTTACCCGAGATATATCTCAGAAAATGCTTCGCAAAAGACAATAAATTTATTATTTTTTCAGGGACATTACTGTTGGATAAAAAACTTTAACGGATTAGTTGGCGGACAGTACAGTAAAAACAAAAACAAAAAATACTTCTGTTATAGATGTCTGCACGGCTTTACTAACAATGAAAGACTGCAAGAGCATCTCAAATACTGCGTCAACGTTCAAAAAATAACTATGCCTAGCGAAAAAGAAAAAATATTAAAATTTAAAAATTATAATCATAAACTAAGTATTCCTTTTGTTATTTACGCCGATTTCGAGTGTCTACTCGTTCCCGTGGCTGGAGCTGAAAATAATCCGAACAAATCAAGTACCAGAAAAATACAACAGCATATTCCTTGCGGTGTAGCTTATAAAGTAGTTTGTTGCGCCAGCGATAAATTTTCATCTCCGATAAGGTTATATAGAGGTGAAAATCCTGCCGTGTGGTTACTAAAAAATTTAATAGACGAAGTTAATACAATTTCTAACAGATTACTTAGAACAGCTCCGATCAGAATAACGTCTAAACAACAACTCGACTTTGATGAGGCAGTTAATTGTCATATTTGCGAACAGTTGCTGGGGGACTCCAAGGTGCGAGATCACTGTCATTTGACCGGCCAATATCGCGGAGCAGCTCATAGCAGTTGCAATTTGAAATTTCATGTTCCAGATTTTATTCCCGTAGTTTTACATAACTTTCGTGGCTATGACAGTCACATTATTGTAGAAGCTTTTGGTGATAAAAACATTAAAGCTAAACTAAAACTAAATAACGTGATAAAATGTATTCCAAATAATTTTGAAAAGTATATGTCGGTGACCCTCGACAAATTACGCTTTATCGACAGCATGCAATTTATGGCAGCATCATTAGACGAGCTCGTTAAAGGCTGCAGTAATTTCAATAATCTGCGCAGCTGCTTCGGTGAAAACTATGTCGATCTGACAAATAAAGGTATCTTTCCTTATGAATATCTCGACGATTGGAGCAGATTTAATGAAACTTCTCTACCTGACAAAGATAAATTTTACTCGCAGCTCAAAAATGAAAATATCAGCGACGACGAGTATAAATATGCACATGATATGTCGAATAAATTTGCCTGTAAAACATTTGGCGATTATCACGATTTATATCTGAAAACGGATGTATTATTGCTAGCAGATGTTTTCGAAAATTTTCGTCTTCGTCAGGTTAGTCATGCAAATTACGGATTAGACCCCTGTTGGTATTATTCTGCTCCGGGACTGTCTTGGGACGCTCTACTAAAAACGAGCAAAATAGAATTAGATCTTTTAACAGATGTCGATATGTTTAACTTTATTGAAAAAGGCATCAGAGGCGGAATTAGCGTCATAACAAAAAAATATGCAGCGGCTAATAATAAATACCTAAAAAATCACGATAAAAATCTTCCGTCGAGTTACATTATTTATCTCGATTGTGTGAATTTGTATGGGTGGGCCATGTCACAGCCAATGCCTTGCGGTGGGTTTCATTGGATAACTCCAAACCAATTTCTTCAAAGAAACTGAAAAAAAATCTTCCGAAAGATATTTCATACTTTGTTGAAGTTGATCTAGACTATCCCAGTTCGTTACATGATCTACATAACGACTATCCGTTTTGCGCAGAGTC
Source organism: Megalonaias nervosa (assembly GCA_016617855.1). Classification (NCBI taxonomy): domain Eukaryota; kingdom Metazoa; phylum Mollusca; class Bivalvia; order Unionida; family Unionidae; genus Megalonaias; species Megalonaias nervosa. The sequence continues at coordinate 6,255 of JAECUM010013993.1, read as the reverse complement.
GATGACGATTGATTACAGTTTATTATCGCCTGAACAACGAGCAATGACAACGGCAAAAAGTTCTATCGTTAACAAGCTAGTTCCAAATTTGTTAGATAAAAGAAATTACGTCATGCATTACAAAAATCTAAAGCAAGCAGTAGATGCTGGACTAATTCTGAGAAAAGTCCATCGCGTGTTAAAGTTTAATCAGTCGCGGTGGATGGCGGATTATACTGACTTAAATACGAAACGTCGTGCCATGGCTAAAACCGAATTTGAGAAAAACTTTTTCAAGTTAATGAACAACTCGGTGTTTGGTAAGACTATGGAAAATATACGCCGGAGAGTTTCAATTGAGATTGTTAATGATATCAATCGCAGAAATAAATTAGTTAGCGACGATGGTTTTGTTAGTATGAAAATATTTAATGAAAATCTTGTCGCAATACAACGACGAAAGACAAATTTAAAGTTAAATAAGCCAATCTATGTTGGTGCAGCTGTACTTGATATATCAAAGTGGCTGATGTACGATTTTCATTATAATTTCACCAAAAAAATGTGGCCAGATTCGGAGTTGCTATTTACTGATACTGACTCGTTAGTATATAATATAAAATGTGATAATGTCTATCAAGATATTTACGATAATAAAGATTTGTTCGATTTATCAGATTATCCAACTTGTAGTGAATTTCATGATAATTCTAACAAGAAAGTTATTGGAAAAATGAAAGATGAATTTATGTTTGTACCTGTGAGAGAGTTTGTTGGACTAAGAAGCAAAATGTATGCTGTCATATTAGATGACAATAAACTGACCAAGAAAGCTAAAGGTATCCCTCGCGGATATGTGAAAAAGATGATGCATTTTGAGGATTTCAAAGCTGCTCTTAACAATAGCGTCAGTTTTATTAAAACCAATGTAATTAGGACTAATTATCATAAGCTTGAAACGAATACAATTATAAAACGTGGACTAAGTAATTTCGATGATAAAAGGTATTGCAAAGATGGACTTAATCTCGCGCTTGGACATTATTTAAGTAATATTGTCTAAGCATCAGAAATAATGTTTGAAAATTTAACATTAGCCGATGGAGTTAATAGCAAAATAAAAAAAATAATGGTAAATAACCAACAGTTATCATTTGAACTTAATGATGAAATTTCAGGTATTTGTTTTAGTAAATTTGATAGAATAAAACTTTCTCTTATTAGAACAGACGATAGCGAGTATTTTCCGTATCTCGAAAATTTAAGAGATGCGCTTTCATCAAAATATGAAAATTTACACGATCCAATAAACCAAAGTCAGTACACAAAAATTAATATCGACCTGGACAGGTCAAAAGTTTTTGCAAAAGGTAGCAAATATCTTCTAAGCAAATTAGCAATGAAAGAGCTATTCGAAAGTCGACGTAAGGTATCTGGCAGAATTAAGTTTCTGTTATATAATTACGAAAACATGTTATACTTAATAGCGAATGTGGACATACTTTCCATAGGATTAGAAATATAGTTTTTAAAAAAGGGAGATAATAACGCTAAGGTTTAGTTTAAAATCATTCGCGAGTTGTCGAACATAAAATATATACTTGAGTGAAATGTAAATATGACAGCATTTTTAAGACTTACAAATTCTGGTGCAGTTCTGTATTTGTTAAAATAACTAGAAATTTCCTTTACGTAAATAATAATACTGTAGATTTTCTCCCTAATGCCAACCGTATATGACTTGATAAAATGCCAACATTACCAGATCTGGTTGCGAGGGTATATTTTAGTCTGTGCAGTTTTGTTATTAATTAATTAGTGAAACAAACAAGAAAATCTATGATCTGCATAATGCTATTACATATTTTTTTTTTTTTTTTTACTTCCACTTGAAAGAACGCATATGCGGATACGAATTATTTGATTTCTTCTATGCAGTTCGCTCCAAACTGACAAAATAATAATACTGTTTTCTTTGTTTACATAACATCCACTTACAGGTTTCACAGAGTGCATAACAGGCAATCAATATTTTATTGTCTAGTGACTGGCTGTAGTTATTAGGTCTGTTATTGGTTATTCCATGGTAACGGCGAACAGAGAATTCTGTTGCCCATATGTTAAGAAATCGGCTATATAGTATTATTCGTGTTATGCAGAATTATATATTTCTATATTTTTTGGAAATTGGAAAAATAAAATGTGGTTTTTGTTAAGAAAATCGAACACTGTAGTTTTTAGGACTACTGTGCTTTTGGTAACCATATGATAATTATTTTATCTTAAACACGTAAATGCGTCCGATAGCTCAATTGATAACGTGCTGAAACTCTCATCCGGAGGGTCATGGTTCGAAACCTGAGAAAGACATATGTCTGCGGGAGGCGATTTTAGGCCAAGATTTATAATCTATTGGGGGCTCCAGCCCTCCCGTCTTCAGAGTACACCAATCCACTACGTCAACACGTGGTGGATTCACTTTTGTGAATCACCCATTGGTTGATCGTTGGGGGTTGGTGTGCTGGCGTGAAGACGGCATTTTCATCATATCATCTCATCATCATCATATCATCTCATCAAAAATATATAGCGGGGGGTGATATGAGGTCGTGACCTTGTGACTCACTAAAGGGGTACCCCACACAAGGGCCATTCCAAAAGACACAATCGCAAAACTAAAAATAAACCTAATGAGATTCCAGGTCACAAAGACCAATCAGCCTTTGAGTTCTAGAGCTTCGGTTACGGATATCTAGGAATTCTTGTAAGGCAATAAACAGAATCTGATTGGTCACTAAAATAAGACCTACACGTACGGACAGCCCTCTGAGCCTCTAAAGTTTCGGTTACGGATATTTAGGGGTTCTCTTGTGGGTAAATGTCTAAACAAAGATTCGGAACCTCATTAGGTTTATCTGATATAACTATGGAATGGTAGACCGAATGTCACCCTGCGCTGTATATTTTTGCTTAGAAATATCGTTATCAAATAATATATCGACCATGTTATCGATAAATGTCATCACATCATCTGCCCAACCCGTTATTCTCATATCATTTTCAGTTGCGAATAACCATACTGACCCATATTTCGGCGATATATGATAACCTACATTTTTAATGCAATCGCTTATTATATTAGATTTTATACCAGTATATGCTGACGCTGCTTTGATCGAATTAAATCTTTTACAAAATCTATTTGTTAGATCAAATCCAACGTGTCTGATTGAGTATGACATTATATATATAATATTTCATTCGTTTAATATAACATTTTGACTAATAAGTACGTAGTAGTATAGGTAGTTGATGCATCCTATCTCAGAGACCCTCCCTGCCCACAAAGCATATTTTTGTCAGAAAATGTGTTATCGTGTAAAAGTCATCATTTTGAGCTAACAAAGGCTGCTGACAAAAATGTTAACATATAACGTTTTGGGGGGCAGGGGGGTCTCTGAGAGAGGATCATCAACTACCTATACTACTATGTTTGCCAAAGACACAACTGATCATCCAGAAAACAGAAATGTAACATTAAATACAGTTGGGGACACAGCTGTATCAATGAATGAAAATTTCAACTTGGGATTCGCGTCATGTCGATCAATGCTGGGCGACGATGAAAGATTTTCTTGTGCGATTCCGTTGTCACACATCTTTAGATTTTTGTAGAAATGTTGGAAAGGTTATTTTTGGAGCCAAACACACAGTTGTACTCTTACGAAAAGCCACAGACGATGATGCAATATGGCACGCTAGAGGAGCTGATGATGCTGCAACTAGAGCACTTCATGGAAAAGTAATACTAACAAAATTTTCTTTGTGGATGCCAGCAATGACACGGTCGTTAATCGAAGAACAACGGTTACTTTCTTTTATGGACAGCGGCGGTAAATCAACATTGTCATGGCTAACAATGACTACAGACAGTGTTAAAAGTATCATTAATGGTTTATTCACATGGCAGATAGCATCACAGCAAGGTGTCTCTGCACCTCAACATATATTTATTACTTTTCAAGATGTTACGCGAGTAAACTCACAAATACAAAGTATTATGATATTTGACAAACTCGGCGTTACTGAAGTTTCTTTGAGAAAAAATGGACATCAAGAACCAGCCGAGGATATGTTGTTAAATTTTGAACAAAACAGCGTTGCACGTGCGTATCATCGTCTGATGACGTTCATGGGGCGTGATCAAAATGTTGATACTGGTTTACAAATATCTCAGCGGGATTTTACAACGTTGTATCCGATCTATCACTTTTCGCTGAAACACTTGGATTTATCTAGGCAATCTGTCGTTGATATACACTTTCGAGCTTGTGTAACAAGAGGAGTTATCGTTAATTATAGAGCAATCGCCCTTACACTCAGCGATAAGACAATGTTACTTGAAGGTGCTGGTTGCCGCATGGGAGTCATTGATGCGCCAGTAGAAAACATGTAATTAGATCATGAATAAATTTATAAATGTCATATCATCATGTTAGTGTCAATCTGACTCCTGGTCAGATTAAAAAACTGCAGTCGGCTTCAGCGAAAAAATGTGGAGTAAAAATATCATTAGCGCGAGAACACAAAACAACAAATCATCGAAACAATAAAAATCTTAAATACAATTGCGGAATTTCTTCAGGATATCAGGATATAAGTTTCTTTAATCATGTAGGATCACAGCAGGTTACTAAATATTTTAATATAACTAAACAGCAATTACAAAAATTTATTTTTCCAGGATTTGACCATGTTGAACTAAAAAAAATCAGTCAATGATGTAATCAGTGAAAACTTTCCAAAAATCCTCGAATCATGGAGAAAAATAGCCCCACCACCAAGTATTCTCAAATTCAGCAACGATCCGTACGGGGGTGGTCGTCATGTCTCGCCGGGCATCGTCAAAATAACATCAACGATCGCAGTTAATCTAGTGTGTGATGTCATTGATGGCAGCTATCAAGTTGACGCTGAAAAATCCAATCAAGCCCAGCAGGGATATATTCTGTATTCATTAACACCTCAAGTACCCCAAGGCTATTTGACTGTATCAGAACCAATCAATGTTGTTTATCTAAAATGTCATAGTCCGCTCTTATCGCGGATACATTTCAAACTTACTGACCAGACTGGACACTTGTTGGACCTTAGGTCAGAAATGTTGAATATAAGTCTGTATGTGCGTTCGTAGAACTTGATTGTAGATCTCATCGTAGAAAACACCAAGCAAAAAAATCTGTCAGAAGAAAATATTTTTTTTTTTACCCATGATTATATTCTTGACTTAGTCCGTGATTATATTCTTGACTAAGTCAAGGGGTCAGAAATGAATTATCTTTCTTGTTTAGCTGGTACCACGTTACAGGTGACACCATTGGTTTCGTTGTCTACGTCAGTACAGTCACTTTCACCATCGGTGCTATTAGCACCGGAGTCACACTCGTCCCTATCTTTCGCCAGTAACTCTTCCACAACTTCATTCGCGGACATAGTATTTCTCAGCTGTTTTATACGAGCGTGTACAAGTCTTTTTGTTTCGTATTCGTGAGATAATTCTGACCTAACCTTCTCAATGTACCATGAAAGGGGAGAAAAAAATTTCACCTGCGTATCTGTAATTGCTGCCAGCGATTGTAACATCGCCTGTTGGATTAACTTTATGAATCTATAATCGGAGGCAACGTATACCTATTTTCGGGATAATTTTTTCAGGATCAAGTTCATCGGATATTTTTATACCGCTGTGTTGTAATTGCTTAATAGCAACAATAATAGCATTAATATTTTCATGATTCATTATGTAATAAATATTTGTTTAAATAAAAATATATTTCTGAGTTAATATCAAAATATTTCTGAATTAATATATTTATAAGTAAATATAAAAATATATTTCTGAATTAATGTAATATAAATAAATAAAAATATATTTCTGAATAAATATAAAGATATTTCTGAATTAATATATTTCTGAATTAATATAAATATAAATAAATATAAAAATATATTTCTGAATAAATATAAAGATATAAAATATATTTCTGAGTTAATATATTTCTGAATTAATATAAAGATATATTTCTGATATATTTCTGAATTAATATAAATAAATAAAAATATATTTCTGAATAAATATATTTCTGAATTAATATAAAAATATATTTCTAATATATTTCTGAATAAATATAAAGATATATTTCTGAATTAATATATTTCTGAATAAATATTTATAAATATAAAAATATATATCTAAATAAATATAATATAATATAA
>JAECUM010013992.1:0-73095 GCA_016617855.1 Megalonaias nervosa | reverse complement strand
CTCTTGACCATCGTAGCAGGATACGGGCTAAAATCTATGAAATGGCGAACTTAAAGGATTTTCGTTTGTCATCCCACGATATCTCTGGACTTATGAATGATGGTAAAAGTTAAGTCAAACCGACCAAAGGATGAGAGAGAGAGAGAGACAGAGAGAGAGACAGAGACAGAGAGACAGAGACGGAGACAGACCGAGACAGAGACAGAGTTTTAAAGTCAAACTGATCAGAGAGAGAGAGAGAGAGAGAGAGAGAGAGAGAGAGAGAGAGAGAGAGAGAGAGAGAGAGAGAGAGAGAGAGAGAGAGAGAGAGAGAGAGAGAGTTTATTGTTACTAAAGCAGAATAATGACTTAGATCAACTGTAAATATATTAAAATGTTTTAATTACCTCTTGTTGGTTCGTCAGTTGGCTTAGTTTATATTCCACATTAATTTCCATGCGCCGGTATTTGAATGGTGTAGCTATCCAAGTGTTGCTACTGCTCTACTTTTATCATTACAACTATCTTTCATGTTTAAGTCATAAGTGTGTATTATATTGATTTAATAAATGTGGAGAAAAATAGAAACCAAGAAAAGAAAACAATCAACTTATCAATATGCAGAGGTGATTGTAAATAGTCACTAAGGCAGAGAACTACATTTTGTAGCGGACACACTCGGGGATGTGAGGAGTTCATTCACTAGGTCAATACACGGCTGCCTGTAGTAAATCTGAACTCCGTTCAAAGGGCAAATATATGTATTTGTATGTGATATAAATAAAATATATGTACAGTATGTTCGCTGTATCAATGATATACCACTCGTATAAATTTTTCATTAAAAGGAAACTCAGCAAGCTTTCGTTTCCTTTTAATGAAAAATTTATACATCTCGTGGTATACACACACATAGATGTGTGTGTGTGTGCTTTTGCTTTTAGAAAGCACGAAGATGCCTATATTCATATATGTTGTTGTCGCAAAGGCTTTTACTCGCATTTGGCATAGAGTTTTGCTTTCTTAAATTGAAAACATATTTTAAAAAAACGTATTTAATTAACTGGCTATGCGACTATCGTTCTTGGCAACGTCAACAGGTATTTGTTAATAACACTTAATCTACGAACAAGTATGTAATCTCTGGAGTCCCCCATGGATCTGTTCTAGGTCTATTATTCTTTGTATATATATATATATATATATATATATATATATATATATATATATAATACTTTTGCGATAACCTGATACATGTCACAAGGCTTTTTCCTTATGTTAGCTGACCAGCTCGCTCCTCAAGGACATATAATATGTACTTAACTCCAATCGGTATACTATAGTCCAATGGTCTAAACGATAGTATGTCCTTCGCATCACTGCAAAGACCAAAGTTATTATTTTACCAACAAAATAAACCAGATTCTTCTCGAGATTTACTACCAAAATTAGCCGCTGCAGTGTGTTGATCATCATAACACCTTGGTGTAACTCTCACCAAATACGGTAGCTTTATAGAGGATCTCAGTTGAGTAACTATTTAATATTAAAGTTATGAAACGAGTTAAATAATGTTCAGCTTTTGCTTGCAAAGGCTCACAAAAGCTGGACATTATGTAACGAGTTCAATAAATTTAATATTAAATCATTACCCATTTGAGATTCTTTTTATCATATAGTTTTTTTTCAGTATAAATTATTTAAATATAAATAGGAATTAATACATGTAGTTTCATTCAATCTGAAACACGCTGTACATTTCATTTTTTGTGCGTAAAAATAGTCTCAAACAAAATTGAAATAGTAAAAGTATATTATACATATTTGCTAACTATAAATCAAAGAATAAGAGTCCATCCAAATAAAAAGAACATTTTACAAAAGACAAAACATTTTAATTTTTTTTTTTTAATACTAAATCATTACCCGTTTGAGATTCGTTTTATCTAATAGTTTTATTTCGGTATAAATTAATTAGATAAATAGAAGAATTAATATTTTCATTTATTCTGAAAGACGCTGTACCTTTCATTTTTTTGTGTGTAAAAATAGTTCCAAACAAAGTTGAAAAAGTACAAGTATATTATATATTTTTCCGAACTATAAATCAAAGAGTAAGTTTCCATCCAAATAAACATAACATTTTACAAAAGACAAAACATTTGTCAGCAAAAAATGCCCAATGCGTGTGGTTTCACATTGTTTGAAACAGTGCACAAGTACCGGTTTGAGCTGGCCTACACAACACATTGTCAGTGTTTACGTTGAAATTACACATCACAACTAAACATTACATTGTTGCGATATTTTTGTGAAAAGTAGGTTACTGGATGCAGAAATACACATATTTACTGTAATGTATTTATTACCGGATATTTCCAGTAATTGATTTGGAACATTAGATGGTACAGAAGATGTAAACAAATCTCTTTGAGTCGGTCTTGCATCACATATTTACCGCGTAAATATGATGTGGCTGCATAAAGTTCTGTCAGTTGGGAAGACCGATTTATTTCTACATTCATCTGTGAACAAAGGTGAGCTTATTTACTTCATTACGTTCACATTTAAACCAAGCTTGTATAATGGGTGGATTCTATGCTACAGATATACCGCCCCTCCATCCCCACCCCCACCCTCGCTATCATCTGAGCTATGCCCATAGATTTACTTGTTATTGTTCTTGTCTTGGTGGTTTTGCCATTTTTGATGTGATGATATGTTATACATAACAAACCCCTGTGGAAGTAAATTGGCCATATTGAAACACAATAGTCGAGACCATTTTTCCACAGTTCCCTTGCACGTGTCAAATAAAAACGGCGGCCAAAAATGTTCATTCAAAACAAAAAATTACAGAAGGCGGGTTTGCAAAAGTTTTCCCACGTTCGCAGCCAATCAGTAAAAGGGGTACTGCCCAATAATTTCATGGCCTTATTTGGACCAATCAGAATCACATAAAGTGATATTTTAACGTGTGGTTTTATAAATAATATGAAACTGTAGATACTATAGGAAAACTGTACCGACTACGTGATAAACATATTTATGATATCGCTTACATGCATGCAAAACGTTGAATGTTTTGAGGTTCATCAAATACAGTCTAGTAGGAAAAGATCAGAAAAATATGTATCTCTCGATCTCTCCTTGAATATGCTAAATAAGACTCGAAATACTCCAGTTTATGGTAGGATGAATTTTAAATGGACTAACCCGTAGTACTTCAACTAACAATATTTACATAGAAACCGGTTGACCCTAATTATTGGAGGTAAGAAAATTTCATAAACATTCAGAAATTATATATGATGTTATCTCCTTTTACTCCCAGGATATAGAACTTCCTTTAGCTGTATACACAGCACAATATACTGCCAACAAATATATGCCAGACTAGAAATCTCCAAAACGTCCTATATGGCTTCCACAGTAAAGGTTTGGAACAGTCCGCCGTATCCAGTAAAACATGAAAGTGTAAATTAAGACTTCACCCACAACCAATAATGTTCAGCTATTGTTACGTGTAGGCTCGTACAAATGTAACAAAAGAAAAGTGTGAAGTCAACAAGCTTTGTAAATTTTTGCAAAATAATTTATTTCCCTAGAAAACAATGTAAAAATAGAAAATAGGACTTACAGTTTGTGAATATAATCCAAAAATTAATCCTAAAGTTGAAAAAATACAAGTCCTATCACTAAACAGTTCTATTTGAATCCAGGTTCGAATCTCGATGAAATTCCAATATGGAGGCGATGATGTCAGATGAGGTCGTTGAACTTATGGCAACAGTTCCTCGTTGAATCATAGTTTATGTTTCCGTTTAGAATTCCAGAATAAATTTCCGCTGAATTTCTTTGTCCAAGTGTTTTATAAAATGAAGAAGCACTTGTACAGTTTTCTAGAGAATAAATTATTAAATTCCCAAAAATAAATGGACTTCAAAACAATCTGGCTTCAACAATAAAACACCTTGAGCTCTGAGGTGTAAAAGTTATGACTGGACGAATCTACCACCAATTGGCTGTTTTAAGCCTCGATTTTAGATCACATGACAGGTGAAGTGACAGCGCAAAAAAAAAAAAATGCCATTTAGCATGTAGCTAGAATAGCCCTATCTAAGAATCAAATTCTCACACTGGAAATAAATTGAAAAAGAAAGGCTGCTTACAACTCAGCTAACACGTGGGCCGAAAATGACCTTGGTAATAGCCAATTATTTCTGCTTAGTGTTTACAAGATTATGAACCAGGGTGAGCTAAAGATAGTGCTGAAGAAATCATTATAATCTAATCGGATCAGGTCAATTTTCCGGAAAAGAGATTCAAATCCAATGAAAATTATCATTGCAATAAAATGTACTGAAATAAGAAAAATAAAATAATAAAAAAAATTAAAAACTAAAACACAAGTAATTTAATTACATATTCGTAACACCATATTTTACCAGGAACATGCAATTATCAGTTCACACTAGGATAAGAAACAATACAGACATTTAAATAATGGTTTATATTCAAATTGTCTTACTGATAACCCATTATGCACACTTGGGGAGGATGATGACACGGCCTACAATTATATTTTAAATTGTAAGAAATAGTCTGTACTAAGACTAATGCAGCGTTTAAACCAGTTATTGATCCCTATTAGTTTTAATGTCATATTGTTTTGATCAGCTGAATTTAACACCCGGCATCTTTAAAATCTTCCAGATTTGTATTTAAAGATGTTGAGGCAATTTTCCTATTGGCATGATCTACCTCCAATAATTAGCATTCAATCTCTTCTACCCCGCCACGTTTTCCTTTTAATTTCTCATTTTCTTAAATGTGCTTCTTTACCATTTCTTTGTGTTAAGTTTTATTAACTGGTTTCCACTGTTTTCATATGCTAGTATGGTCACCCTTTCAGTATTCATTTGTATCAATAATCGGATTGTCTGATCCACAAATTATTTCTAAAACCCGTAATGTTTGGTGCATCTACTTGTGTATTGGGGGGGGGGGTAGGGTTGTATTTTCCAGGACGCACAGTAGGCATTGTCGCTATGGCTACAAGAAACCATGTTACTGAAAAGTGTTTGCACAAGTAAGCCGAGTCGTGTTTTATTAGTGACATGTCTAGGGCCGGAAAGGACCTTAATCCGGCCCTGTGTTGTTTGTTGCTAGGCTGGTAGAACTTGTAGCCCGGCTGCATGTACTGTAAATAGGACAATAAAAACATTTTTAACTGCAGCTGAATTTGATATTGGTGAATGTTTTGCATATGAATGATGTTTACTGAGATTTGTTCGTCCTTAAACTGAACAAAAAATAATGTAAAGGGCAATTGGAGCAGGTACATTGAGTTATTTTTATAGTGATCTTCCATCTGCTGTTGTATGATACCCAATCACGCGAGGTTTTCTTGATCATATGACACTCTTACTGGTGCATATTAGGTAATCATGTACAAAGAAGTGCGGTTGTCTCTGCAAAACTGACACAAAGGAAGATACAAACGAGTAAAGGCTTTTCAAAGAAAGTTTGACAAACTTAAACGATCGTCATCCACCGAATTCATGGTAAGTGCGTCGCTTTATAATTTATTGTTATTAATGTTTTTATATTTGTCTCAGCTTTTAGCGGAAGATAATGTATATTACTTTAATAAAAACTTATTATTGGATATATACATGATGGCAAAATAATAGCTATGGTCTTTGTTCCCCTCATGGAAGGTGATAGGTACTGTAACCTACAGACCTGGTTTCAAACTTCATTAAGGGATGCATGTTCACGTCTCAAGCCCTCTATTATAATATTTATTCCTAAACACAGACACACTCACAAACTCACACACAAAGGCAGCCAGTTTAAATCCAGCATAATCGAATGTTAATATTTAGTAAAATTAATACACATTCGTGGTAAGACCTGTAAAATACGTTTACATGTCATACACGTTGTGCACTAGGTTACTGGTGGATTTATTTTCAAAACCTAGTTTGGTTGGGCAGAGTCCGCTGTAAACTATTTTGCATTAAAGGCTTTTTGTTGGCCAAGAAGTCAACCGTACAGTGGACAGCTGACTGACAAAACTAGAGGATCTAAGATAGTATTATGCTGTGAGCCTAGGTTTTGAGAAGAAATTATATTATAGGTTCCGAGTATAAAATACAAATAAATTAGTTCTAAATCTGCAACTGTGTATAATTACCCATATATAAGCTTCTGGTAATAATACATTAATCTTTTCCAGTAATTTCTTTTAAATACAATATTTAATACACCATCATGCAAAATGTGAATTTTTAGCTCATAAAATAATTAGTAATTACTTGTCTCTGACCACACACACACACATACGCGCGTCCGCACACACACACACACACACACACACACACACACACACGTACACAAAGATATTCATCGGGGGACATCCCCCACAACCGGTAGCAAGAGTATGGCAATACATATTTACATTGTTGCCATAGAAATGAAAAACTAAAAAAGAATAATAAAGTTGGGTATATTGTAGAATAAAATGAACAAAATGACAACCATCTAGAAAGGCATAATATCTATATATATATATATATATATATATATATATATATATATATATATATATATATATATATATATATATATATATATATATATATATTGTTACATATCGGCTCGTTTAAAGTAACATAAAGAAAAGAGCGAAGACAACAAGCTTTAAGTTTTAAGAAAAATAATTTATTTCCTTAGAAAACACGGTGAAAAGGTAAAAATATGAAATAGGACTTACGATTTACAGAGAAAGTCCAAACATTTGTGTTTGAATTGTGAGAAACATACAAGTCCTATCAATAAACAGTTCTAATTGAAGCTAGTCTGGATCTCAATTCCGTTCAAGATGGTGGATGATGACGTCAGACGAAGTTTTTACACAAATGTCCAGAATTTTCACTTTGAATCACAATTTGTACAGTTCTGTACCAATTTAGAATTAATTTCATCAAATGTCTTTGTCCAAATCCAGTTGTATGGTTCTCCAGGGAAAATAATTATTGTTTAACAAGTAGATGAACTACAGCTGTGATCTATAACAGTATACATCTCGCTCTACAGACGTACAAATGAACAGCTCTTTCCAGCACCAGAAAAGAACACCTTCTTCAAGGTATATGAACGACTCTACCAGGTGTTAAAATATGACTGACCACTATTTCACAGATACCCGAGTATTTAAACTGAATGAAAACGTCATTTCATGTACACGCACGAAGAACGCGTGGTGATTTTGAAATCTGACCATCGCAGTACAAAGTGTAAACAAGTATAATTAGAAATGACCTCAGCCACAACCAATCATTTATGACGGCAGTTTATCCACCCGGAAATCTAAACAAAAAACTTACGAAAGCCGAGAGTCATATTTGCATTCTAAATAAACACGACGGTTTTTTTTCTTCAAAATATCAGACCCTGTGAACATAATCATCATCACAATAATAATTGTATTTAATGATACAAAATGAAATAGAAAGAATTCAAATTCTAACACACAAGTAATTACATTACATGGTCGTAACACTTTCCCCCATAAAGAAAAAAGAAAGATTTATGTAATAAAGCTTTCTTTTTTACCAGATGTAAACTATACACGATGTAAAAAAACAATTACCTAAGAACTCTTATGAATTTATACAAAGGTGTATATGAAAATATTCCTATACACAGGAAAGTGCATCTGCAATTAAATTCTCTTTTCCTTTAATGTTCCAGATGTCAAGGTTGTATTCTTGCACAAATAAACTTCACCTTAATAGTCTTTGATTTTTATTTTTCATCCTGCTGACGAAAGTAAGGGGGTTGTGATCACTAAACACAACAACCGGAGAAGGAGTTGAGCTGATGTAAACTTCAAAATGCTGTAATTCCAGTATTAAATCCAATCATTCCTTCTCGATTGTTGAGTAGTTTCTTTGGTGTTTATTTAATTTCTTAGAGAAATAACACACTGAATGTTCTACACCATTTTTGTCATCTTCAACCAAAACTGCTCCAACCCCAACATTACTTGAATCCACAGATAGATTGAATGGTTGACTGAAATCTGAAGCTGTTAAAACTAGTGCACCTTTAAGTATGGCCTTTAACCTATCAAAAGTCTCTTGTCATTTCTCAGTTCAAAGAAACTTGTTTTTCTTTCTCAACAAGTTTGTCAGAGGTTCAACAATATCAGAAAAATTAGAACAAAATTTGTGATAGTACCCAGCCATACCTAAAAATCGCATCAGCTGCTTTTTACTGACACAGGAAATTCAGAGATAGCATTGACCTTAGCATCTATAGGTTTAACTTGACCATGTCCCATAATATGTCCTAGAAAAGTAACACAAGCATGGCAAAACTCACTTTTAGATAAATTAATAGTCAAATATGCTTTAGTGAATCTGTCGAAGAACTTCCGAAACGTGGCTAGATGTTCTCTCCAGATGTTGTTGTAGATGATGACATCATCAATATAAACATCACAATTGTCTGGACAAGAGGTAATCATATTCATAAGGCGTTGAAAAGTACTTGGAGAACCCTTCATCCCAAATGGCATTACTTTATACTGGTAGAGTCCATCTGGAGTCACAAATGCCTAAATTTCTTTTGCCCTTTCCGTTAGTGGAATTTGCCAAAATCCTTTCAGAAGGTCGAATTTGGTGACATATTTGGCATTTCCAATTTTGTCGATATAGTCATCGATTCTTGGCAATGGAAACGAATCGGTTTTTGTCACACTGTTCACCTTCTTATAATCAGTACACACTAGGAAAGTTTTATCCGGTTTTGGAACAAGTATGCACGGTGAACTCCAATAACTCTTACTGGGCTCTATAAAATCATTTTCCAGTAAATACTGAATCTCCTTTTTCAAGTACTCTGTTTGAGAGGGTTCATCCTGTATGGGTGTTGTTTCATGGGTTTTGAATCTTCTGTTTCAACGTCGTGAAAAATTTTGTTTGTCCTTGTAGGTACATCTGGAAACAAGTGCTTATATTCAGACAATAATTGTTTAAGTTCACTTTTTTCTTGTTGTAAATGAGAAAGTGTCTGGTCTAGATTTTCCATAACTTCCGAGTTCCGAAGATTTGTTGTTCCAAGATCAGTAGAATCTGACTGAATTCCTTCATTCAAATCCTCAGTTGGTGGGACAGGTACAACTAAATTAACTGCATAATTTACTTGGCTATCTCTTTCAGTATAATAGTACTCCATTAATTTACTTAGACCAGTGTGCTAACATTATAATTTAACTCGGCATTTTCTTCTTTACTTTGTAAGTGCCATAAAATCTTCTTTGAAGAAAATTCTGCAGAATGAGCAAGAGTGAATGGACTGCACTACAAAACTCAAAAGGTTGGTGAAACCATAGTTTCACTTTTGACGTGAACTGCTGAATGCCGAATTCAAGCATAACAGGCTGAAACATTCCAGACTTAAAATCTGACCTTTGATCCAATTGGACAATTTAGGAAGGCCAAATAGAGTAATATTCCTCAAAGGAATTGCCTCGGGGAAACTTGTTGACCCACACTTTATGGTAAACAAATATTGGTTGCCTGATTTGGTCTTTGGTAAGGGACCAACACAATCTACCATAATTCTACTGAATGGTTCGTCAAATGCATGAATTGGTTGCAGATGAGCCTTAAGGATCTTCTGATTTGGTCTTCCTACCATTTGACAAGTATGACAAGATCTACAAAATTTACACACATCACTTTTGATTTTTTGCCAATAAAAGTGAGTCAAGATCTTGTGACAAGTTTTATTTATCCCTAAATGACCAGCCAGAGGAGTTTCATGGGCCAAACTAAGTATGTCCTGTCTGTAAGGTTTCAGAACCACAATCTGATAATTTACTGACCATTCGTCACTAGCAGGTACCTCGGGAGGTCTCCATTTTCTCATAAGAACTCCATTTTTAATGAGGTAACAGAAAGGTACTTAAGTAGCTTCAGTTTCACTAATGGCCCGCTGAAACAAACAGGAGATCTCAGGATCTTTCTCCTGTTCGACGACAAGTGATTGTCATTTGTGACCCTGATCAGAAAAAAAGAGAATGAGTATTTAAAAGAGGATCACTATGATCAATACCTTTTGACTGATCCAAATTAGAAGTGAAAGTGACCTCGTCAAAAGCCTGACCAATACATGTGTCAGCTAAAAAAATACATTCCTTATCAAAATCATTCTCAGGATCTTTCTTTGCCATAGCTCTGGTAACTGCACAAGCTGGATATAAATCAGGGATTTCTTTTTCAATAGGATCAACTTTGTGATCCAAAGAAGGCTTGTCAGTTACAAGTGGATTAACCACAACCTTGTCTCCAGCTAGATCGTTTCCTAGCAACAAATGAATGTCCTCAATGGGTAAAGTATACGCTATACCAACTGTCACAGGTCCTGAAACTATGTATGATGACAAATTTACAGAATGGAGAGAACATTAACAAAGCCACACTCTACTCCCTGAATGAGAACACTCTTATTAGAACAGGACTTCTCAGAAGAAGGCAAAATACCTGAAACTAAAAGACTCTGAGAAGCTCCTGTATCCCTTAAAATTTTAATAGGGATAGGATTGGCCAAATCACCCAAGAGTGATATAGAACCCTTCGACACGAATGATTCAAAATTCTCCACAATAAAATCAGACAGGGGTTTTTCAAACCCAACAAATGTTTTGTTTTCAATACATGACCGTGACCTTGACCTCTTGGAAATAAGAGCATTTGTGATAGGTCTATCTTGATTCTGATGCCTGTATTTCAATTTGAAGCAATCAGAAATGACGTGTCCTTTTTCCTTGCAATTGGTACACGTAGGAATAGACAAGGATTTTGAATCAGGTCTGTCAGAAGCTTGATTTTTAGAAGTTGCGCGAGATTGAGTTTTAGGAAGAGTCGTATTTGATTGAAACACCTTTCTTTCAAGAGAATGCTAAGTGAGAGATTTGCTTACAGCAGGAACTTTGAGTTAAGGAATACTCATCAGCAGCAATAGCGGCTTTTTCCAAGGTTTCAATTTTATGCTCTTCAGGATGATTCTTAATGTCACTACGGACAGTTCTTGAACTCTTCAAGTAATACTAATTGTTCAAGACTTTCAAAATCATCTTCGATTTTCTTCGTTAAGCACCATCTCGTGAATAACTGTTCTTTTTCTCTAGCAAATTCAACATAAGTTAGTCTAGCTTCTTTCCTATAGTTTCTTAACTTTTGCCGATAAGCCTCAGGGCTAACGCATAATCCTTCCATATGCATTCCTTAACCAAATCATAATCAGAACTTTGCTGTACTGACAGGAATATATAGATATCTCTGGCCTTGCCATAAAGTACACTTTGCAGTAATTAAGTCCAATACTCCCTTGGCCATTTCGAATTCTCAGCAAATTTTTCAAAATGAATAAAATATTGATCTACTTCCTTTTCACTAAAAGGGGGAACTAACTTGATACTTCCTACAATGTCAAACTTTGAACTTGTACGAGAAGTGGAATCGTGTTTGTCACTTGCCAGCTCCAATTCTTTCATTTTAATTTGAAATTCTTTTTCATCCTTTTCTTTTTGCATCTGTCTCTCTCTCTCACACTTTCTTCTAATTGCATTTGTTTATCTTCGTTATCTTTCTGTAAATGCATTTGTTCCTTTTGTAACTGTATTTGTTCTTTCTGTAACTCCATTTCTTTTTCTTTATCTTTCTGTAAATGCATTTGTTCTTTTTGCAACTATTTGCTTATCTTGTCTATCTTTCTCCTCCTTTTCAGACTGTAATCTCATTTGTTCTTTTTGTAATTCCATTTGTCATTCTTTTTCCTTTTCTTCAAATTGTAATTTCATTTGTTATTTTTCTTTTTCTTTCTGAAACTCAAGCTTCCTCAGCTCTACTTCCATCTTGTATTTCATTTTTAGTTCCATTACCTTAATGTCAGTATCTGTCATAGACTTACTGACTGATGCCAAAACACATTTGTCAAAAATATTCTTCCCTACCAAATACTGAATTAAAATATTTTAATTTCTTGTTTTGTCAAGGAAGCTTTTGCTTCAGAAAGTTCGTACTTTCTGGCAAGTTCAAGCAACTCATCCTTTTTCAGACTATCCAACTGATCCTGAGTTGGATTAGAAGGAAAACTCTCCACTTTTGACATTGTGAAATAAAGCCTGTTGTTTTCACTAAGACTTAAAGTAAAATGTGAAATAGTACTTGGGATTTAAACTAGGGGAAATTAAATTTCAATTTTTTTTTTTACCAAATTCATACATCAGCCAAATTCATATATCCCGGACAAGCTCCCCGATTTTCTTTATGTTACGTATCGGCTCGTTTAAAGCAAAACAAAGAGAAGAGCGAAGACAACAAGCTTTGTAAGTTTTAACAAAAATAATTTATTTCCCTACAAAACACGGTGAAAAGGTAAAAATATGAAATAGGACTTACCATTTGCGAAGAAAGTCCAAACATTTGTCCTAGAATTGTGAAAAACATATAAGTCCTATCAATAAACAATTCTAATTGAAGTAGTCTGAATCTCAATTCCGTTCCAAGATGGTGGATGATGACGTCAGACGAAGGTTTTACACAAATGTCCAGAATTTTCACTTTGAATCACAATTTGTACTGTTCTGTTCCAATTTAGAATTAATTTCACCAAATGTCTTTGTCCAAAGCCAGTTGTGTAGTTCTGCAGGGAAAATAATTATTGTTTAACAAGTAGATGAACTACAGCTCTCATCTATAACAATATACATCTCGCTCTACAGACGTACAAATGAACAACTCTTTCCAGCACCAGAAAAGAATACCTTCTTCTCAAGGTATTAGAACGACTCTACAAGGTGTTAAAATATGATTCTCACTATTTCACAGATACCTAAGTATTTAAACTGAACGAAAACGTCATTTCATGTACACGCACGAAGAACGCGTGGTGATTTCGAATTCTCACCATCGCAGTACAAAGTGTAAACAAGTATAATTAGAAATGACTTCAGCCAGAACCAATCATTTATGCCGGCAGTTTATCCACCCGGCAATCTAAACAAAAAACTTACGAAAGCCGAGAGTTATATTTACGTTCTAAATAAACACGACGTTTCTTTCAAAATGTCAGACCCTGTGAACATAATCATCATCACAATAAAATTATAATAATGATACAAAAATGAAATAAAAAGAATTCAAATTTTAACACACAAGTAATTAAATTACATGGTCGTAACATATATATATATATATATATATATATATATATATATATATATATATATATATATATATATATATATATATATATATAAACAATTATTGCCTTTTGTTTAGTGTGAACTAACATCAAAATGTCACCCACTATACGGACCATCTGATATTTTGGCCCCAAATATTGGCTTCTCACGCGCTGTACACTGTACATCTCTCACACTGTCATTGACCAACATCCCGTATAGATGAATTCATGTCAGACACCACTAGTTGTCAGCATAAAATGTTGAAAACTGACTTGTTTCAACGAAATAAATAGGAACATGAAGGGAGAGGCAGCCAGCAAATTTTAGAATTTTATATTTGTCAAGTATCAACAGATGGTCATCTTCACATATACCCACATGGAAACGACAGAAGATGCACAGGGACGTTTGTTGCTCTTCAATCTGTGGATTATTTCACGATGTACTGTAGAAGATCAATTTCTTCTTGGCCTTTTTTAAATGACTGGTGGCGGATTCTTTTTCGATGCATTGATATTTGGTTTCTAATTGTGGTGTTGACAATTGCAAGTAATTTGATGGAATATTATTTGCGTGTGAATTTTTAGGGATATTTTCTACTTCCTTGAGTATACAAGTTTTGCAAGTAATTTAGTTATTTCAGCTTAATATAACATTGTGTTGTTTAGCGATATAAATGTACTGTCACATATTCTTGTTATAAGACTAGATCGCGTAGTAGAATTTGTTTTCGTCTCACACTTCAAATTCGTTTGTTGCCATTTTCAAATGTACATTAAAGGTTTTAAAGAATGAAATTAGAAAATGAAAAGGTACAAAAGCCGTTGCATTTTCTGGTACATCATCTTTGATTATTTAATGCATATCCCCTCCCCATTCCCGTCCGTCTATCACTCGCTCTTTTTTAATGTCTAAATCAACTCGTTTTGATTAATTATCATAATGATGATACAGGATTTAAAATTGTTAATATATAAAAGCAATATATTAACATATACGTATAGTTTATCGTCTATGTGAAATACAACTTTAGTATAAATCTCTACGTTTTCATCGAACCTCGTCGAAAACACAACGCTGTCTTTATTTTGTGTCGCTGACCATGCCGAGGAGGAAGTACACTTGCACTGATATGGATAAATGGCAAAGGCGCCAGAGCATGGATGTACACCAACATTCCAAATCTTAGTTAGGCTCTTAGGCATTGTTTTTTAGTTGTTCGAAATGAAGCAGTGTAAAGGAATCTCATCACCTGCCGAACTTTGATAAGCCCACGTTACAACTATGAATAAGGCGAACGATTCGCATCAATGCAAACAATACAATGTCGTTATACTGCTTAGGGTGACCTAGTTGTCAGTGTCATATCTAGGAGATTTTGTTTCATGAGGCGCCGTCGTTTTTTACTGCAGCACTAGATGCTATATATTTTGCAGAAAAATTACATTTTCTTTTCAATATATGCTAATGGTGCTTTTGGATAGATCCTTAGACACTTACACTCACTCTTCGGCAGCCATCAATTTCACTTAAGTTGTAATTGTATTCAAAGACAATCAATTAAAATACCGGCAATTTAAGTGAGTGGTCGGTTTGTAATACCCTAATCTGTTGCAATAAATCACAAATTTATTTTTAAAACAAACCAGTTTACCCTCTCCGAATACAGCGCAGGTTCGATTGTGTGATGGAACGCACATCGAGTTTATAATATTGTTGGAAACGCTGTACAATCGGTGAAATTTGGTAGAGATGCGAATGGTGGCGAGACAAATTTTTTCAGCAAAAAAACCCCGAAGCAAGAACAATTTCCGTGCCAGAAATGTAACGCAGTTCTGTTTATTGCTCTTGCTCAAAAAATACTCTCGTATGCTAAGGTGCAAATTAAACTTCTGTAGGCATATACAAGGAAGCGTCACATGGCATGATGAAATATGTTGTATTTTTATATTTGGATATATAAGGATATTAATTTTCGCATGTAAGAGTGTGGATATAAAAACAAATGATGTATGTAATTCAAATAATTTTGTTTTTTGAACCATGAATGAGGATCTGAAAATCCTTTGGATCAGAGCATTTCCATTTGTGTGAAAACGACGCATATATACAACGGTATTACAGGAATGATAACGAATTGGAGATATTATTTTGAGGTTGTTCCATCTACTTTAAACATACGCTCATGTCTATTTAGAGAGACGTAGGTAAATACTGAACGATTCTGAACATAATTACACACACACATATATAGGCAAGCATTTCTCGCAAAGTTATATTATGGCGGACTTTATTGATAATCCACAATGCATTGGCAAGTACGAGGTCAGTACTACACATCATACCTTGAACGTGTACAGATAGATAAGATGGTTGCCATTGGCTGCCTTTCAGACAGCAGATTCTGTTTTGCTAAGAAATTACCGACGAAATCAATGTACTATATATATATATATATATATATATATATATATATATATATATATATATATATATATATGCAATAAACTGACAACGAACAGTGCAAAACTAGTATCTAACTAGCCTGAGCGCTTTTAACTCTTAATGAGTCTTTTTCAAAGGCAAATACAAAACATAGACAAGACAAACAAATAGAACAGGAAAACCGTAGTGTTGGCAAAACTTTACATGGCTGTTTTTACAGGAATTAAACCTCCAAATGTTTTATGTTTCAGCTAGTTTATATCAACTTGTTGCGGATACTAGAAATTATTTGTATTAACCTAGAAATCGATGAGCCATAACGACATCTGGTATTATGAGTACATTTATGTAAGCGCAAATTACATCCCGGATATTTCATTGTTATAGTAGTAATTGTAGGCTATTAAGCAAATTTGAATATTTTTCAAAAGTAAAATGTGTCGGCTGCAAAAAATAGTTTTATTTGTGCATGACTGTCTTTTTCTAGTTTTCTTGGCTTAAACCGATTGGTTTCAATGTTCTAAGGCGGCGTATCCAGTAAGATTCCTTTTCTTTCCTGGTTTCGGAACTCCAGTTGGGGTTGTTAGCAATTGCAATAAGTGTTATATCACTGAAAGTGTGGCCAGGGGAGGAGAAGTATTCTGCGACCGGGCTTCTGTGCAGCTTCTTTGTCATCCAATCAGATCTATGAAGGTTGATCCTTCTGTGTAGCTTTTCAGTTTCTCCGAAATACTGAAGGCTACAGATCTTACATGTGATGAGATAAATTACATTCTCCGTTTTGCACGTTTTGTTTGGACCATGTATGTTTAGTTTTTCTCTAGTCACTGTGTTAGAAAATGTCCTGGTCTCTATCATATGTTGACAGGTTTTGCATCTTTTATCGCCACAGGAGCCAGATTGACTAGGGGTAGTCTTTACTTGTGATTGGCGTTAGCCTCGCCCTGACTAGGATGTCCTTGAGGTTTTTTGATCTCCGGTAAGCTACTACAGGTTTGTTTGGAAGGATTGACTTTAGTGCGTCCGACGATTCCACGATGGGCCAGTGTTTCACGATGATTTTTACCTACTTTGGGGTTGTCTGGATGGTAGGTCAGGATAAATGGTATCCTATCAGCCTTTTCCTTCTCTCCATACTTTAGTAGGTCATCGCGGTTTGTTTGTTTAGCCCTTTGGGTTGCCTCTGCAATCAGGTCTTTGTCATAGCCTCGGTAAATTAAATGTTTAGATAGCTCCTCAGACCCTTTAAGGAAAGTTTTATCGTCGGAGCAAAATTTATTATAAGTCTGTTTTGTTGTGATTGCCTGATATGTTGTCATGGACAAAATACTTCTGGAGGCAGGAGTGACTCAATTCTGGGTAGCAAATGTATCCATCTTCACCTCGTCCCAGGACAGAGATCTAATTGATTGTAAATATGGTAAAGCATGAAACTTGCTTTTAAATATTATTTATGTGAGGGGCGATAGGAATGGTCTTCCACTATAGATGAATTGACAGCCCAGGTCAAATTGAGATTGAAACAAAAACAATATGACAGGTACATTTATCAGAACAATTTTGGTCAATAATTAAAATCTGGCTAGAATAACATTACATTTACTGCAATTAAATTCAAAGTATGTTTAAAAGTAATCACAAATAAACATAACATCTTAAAATACCGGAAAAAGTTGTAAAACGCCATGATATAC
This sequence comes from Megalonaias nervosa, assembly GCA_016617855.1. Lineage (NCBI taxonomy): Eukaryota > Metazoa > Mollusca > Bivalvia > Unionida > Unionidae > Megalonaias > Megalonaias nervosa. The sequence continues at coordinate 55,710 of JAECUM010013992.1, read as the reverse complement.
TGGCGCCGGCCTGTGGAAAAGTTAATAAGGTGTTTTTCTGTCTGGTCATTACAAATGTACTAAATAGTGCCATTTTGATTCTCGCCAACATTTTTCGTTTACGAATGTGAGAAATAGTATATGTCTGTTACTGAATTCAGAATGATGCTAAAATAGTAATCTAGTCCAAAACTATTACTAAGCACTTTGTAATTCCAACAAATAATATAATAAAATCAAATCCTCTCAGTTGAAACTGAACACAACTAAAATATGGATTCCACTTCAGATGCTAAGTTAGGAATAACATAATTTTGTTACTTCGAACGTGTATTCAAACCCAAGACGCAATACGATGACCGTTATGAAAGTTAAAATTTTATTTCTAAAGCACTCTAAGTTGTCAACAAGATTAGGTCTTTTACTTAATTTTAATACATAAATTTATCAAAATATCAGGCACACAATGAATTCCCAAGGGGAAAGGCATTGTCCTAACCTCAAATCCAAGTAAACATCTTTGCCTAGAAATAATAATAATATCAATAATAATAATCTTAAAATATAATCTACAATGATAGACAAAAACTAGCTATGTAATATCTTGTTGTCAAAGAAAAGACATTGGTCAGGTAGGCCCAAACCCTTACCATCAGTTATAGACAAACAAAGGTCAATCACACAATGCAAATTAAATATAAATAACACCTGCAAAACAGCATTTGACACATATCAAATTGTATCTGTCATAGGACTGTTTAAATTATGAAAACTACTATTTTTGGACAGGAAATCTACATCTGTTGGACATGCTAATTTCAACCTCTGATATTACATGTATAAATCAACATATCCAAATTTAACTAATTTTGCAAAAAAGTCTTTGCGATTTCCTGTGAATGAATATCATATCATAAATTAGATAGCCCTGCATTTACCTGATTAAGTAATCAAAATGCACTTCTTGTCTTTACCTAACGTCCATCTTAGTCGCTAAAGGAACATATTTGGTTATTGGGTAAAAGGACTACGCTACTGTTACTGACCAAAAGATGAACCATAATATCTACATAATAACTCGAGTTCTGAATCATTCATGGTAGCCAGACTTTGTGGATGGCTAGCACATGATGTAATGAAGGAGCCTATCAATTTTAGGCTCTAAAGGTCAAGGACACTAAGTAAGAGAAGAGAAAGGGTTTCTGCACAGAAACATAGCAAGTCTTCTTCTATCTATGGTTCCCACTGTTGATGGCTTGCACATGGTGTAAGGGAGTGCACGATTTATTTTGGTCTCAAACGTTAAAGGTCCAGTTCGGAAAGAAAGAATATAAATATTTTGGCACTATCACATTATTCTATATGACTTATATCGACCAAACTTGGTAGAGCATAGGACTTGGATTTGTTTTAGTGTCCACCCAAGCCAGCTCGGTCAGCGGTCTTGTTTTGTCCTTGGGAAAGGCAATCAGCTCCCGTTTCCTTGCATTGTAATCTTGTTACAACTGGTAATAAGCGATCAACCTTGTAAATAAAGTAAAGGACGTTATACATGAAGTGAGAAGGACACCATTTCTGTTCTCTCTATTTCGTCAGTTACCTATAAATAGGGCTCTCTTATCGTTCATAAATAATGAGTTGTTAGATTATTTGATGTATCTTGCTCATGCTTACAGGTTTAAAAGACATTAGCTTAGAGTTTAGTCGCCCACAATCATGCACAATCATTTAAAACCTCAGACATATTTAGTATAATACTCGGTATAACATAAAAGTAAGTAATACAGGCAATGCATGAAAGTAACAAATGTAAACATTCTTACCCAACTGCAGCTTAGTTTCATTAACTTTCCTTGAAAATAAAAAAAGAAATCGGCAATGATGTTTATAGACATTCATCATAGATTAATGAATTGACTTGAACAATTATGAATAAACGTATATTTACAAACGTCGTATCAAATCGAAATGAAATCTTGTAACATGAAAGCCAATACAACACCAAAAAAAAAAAGAATGCCGATTATCATTATACTACTTCTCATATGGAACAAATTTTGACAGTCTTAGAGATACTATGAAACCAAATATTGAAGACCATTTTTCCAGTTTAGTGTCCAAAACCTCATATATTGTGTATCATAATTTCCATCTGATTTTGCTGAACGTTGAGAATTCAACCACTAATAGTTTTGTTGTTTTACGACTTGGAAATATCGCTCAGTATCATCATTACTGACACTATTGTCCATGAAAAATATAATTTAAAGAAAATTTGTTTGATAATGTACTGCAATTATAAATAATCGAGTAATATATATAAAAATTTAAATAGGAAGGCAAATTAATAAATCATTGATAAAGCAATTATATCTATAAAAAAAAGCAAGTAAAATAACAGTCTACATCCCAAATATGAGGTAAGCTTGGAAAGCACACTAAGGTATGTATTTTACATATTACCGAAAATGTATCATCGTAAATTTTAATGAGCATTTGGGCAGTACCCATGGTGTTCTTACCAGCGTCCTAAACAATATTTGGGGCTAAATACATGTCCAGAGCATTGATGTGCTTTACGCAATGTATGGAGATAAAGAAAATATGTCTACGCCTTTCTTTCAAAGTTTCGAACTTGTAATGCGCAAGGGTTTAAGACCTTAAAGGATGACTAATGGTTCTCATATTTAGTACTCATTCTATTAAAACTATTTCCGGATAATTGCCAAAAGCTTGATGATTTCATCAGCATTTTCTCGAAAATAAACGAACGATTTTGCCTTTGTTTCTTACGTTAGTTTGTTGTAAAAGTTGGGCTATTTACATCTGTAAGAATTAAAGGTCAGGACAGTCCTGCTCAGTTGTATTTATTATATTAAATGGCACATTAATTTTTTTTTGTGACATTACAGGGAACAGCTTGGATATGAAATTTGAATTATATATCAATTTTAACAGCTTCATGTTGTGGCAAAAATTACTGAGTCAAACAGTTTCAAACTAAAATTGAAAATATTAGAATGTTAACATTTTTAGCTGCATTGCAAAGGGAGAGTTGCATCTGGGATTCAATTGTGAAAATCCCCCCTAGGTCAAGTAAAAATCTATGTGTGTGGCTGTGGTTTCTTGACCGACCAATCCTACAATTTTGGGCGAAAAATAATGGGCCAAATAAAAACAAATTTCAGGCGGGAGAAGAAAGTAACAAAGGGATGTAACTACGATCAAACAATCAAAGTTAAAGCTTGAAGTGAATGACGCTTTTATCCAGTTTATAGTGTATTTTAAACCATCCATATCAAATAAGGGGAAAATAAATGTTCCTACCAACTTACGAAGCCTGTGTTTTTAATATATCCAGAACCACACAATATTTTTAGTTTGCCGTACAATTGAAAATTTCGCATAAAATTTCGAATATGAGTGGGTGGACAGATTCACTCAAAAGGAAGTATTGTACACATTTTTTTTATAAATCATGCATTGTCTATTTCTAAGAAATATAAAAATTACTAATTTTGTTCCTGTAAAGTTTTGCTATTGTGGACCAACGCTTCAGTTGGATGAAAACCGATGGTAGCATAGGAATGTCAAATTTGGTTGAACTACCAGTTAAGTTTCGTTAACAAGACGAATATGTTATATGCGATTAGACACTTTCGTTTCACAGGCTCTTGTTAGAATAACACTTTTTATTGTTCATATTATGAAACGTAAAGTATAATTTATTTTATTTAGTGCAAAATCCCATTATATATATGTACAACATGGTGTTACGTGTAGGCTTGTACAATAATAAGAAGAGAAAAGAGTGAAGACAACAAGCTTTGTATATTTTAACAAAATAATTTATTTCCCTAGAAAACAATGTAAAAATGGGAAAATAGGACTTACGGTTTGTGAATATAATCCAAAATTTAATCCTAAGATGAAAAATACAAATCCTATCACTAAATAGTTCTATTAGAATCCAGGTTCGAATCTCGACGACGTTCCAATATGGAAGGCGATGACGTCATATGTGGTCCTTGTACAAATAGCAACAATTCCTCAATTTGAATCACAGTTTATGTTTACGAATAATTCCAGAATAAATTTCCACTAAGTTTCTTTCTCCCAGAATTTTAGAAAATAGTACACTCGTTTGGTTTTTTTTTTTTTTTTTCTAGAGAATAAATTATTAAATTCCAAAAAAACAAACAAATGAACTTCAAAAACAATCTGGTTTCAACAATAAAAACCTATTCAGCCTTCAAGGTTTCCAAGATACAACTGACTGATAAGCGCTCAGGAAGGGTATTATAGCCACCCGGATCATTATCCCGTTCTCGCGAGACAGACTACGTGGTCACCTAACACTTGAAAAAAACGCAATAGGAAAAATGCAATTCGACACGTAGCAAGAACCCCTATCTACTCACACTATGAAATAAATTTAAAAGTTAAACATTGTTTATTCAGACTAGACGAAATGACCTTGGCAATAGCCAATCGTTTTCGCGTAGCACTTACACTACCGCGGACCAAGTGAACTAAACATATTGCTCATGTAACACCTTTTATGTCTGAGATAAACAACATTACTAAAAGAAAATATCGAATTCCATGAAAATAATCATTACAATAAAATGTAATGAAACAAAACTAAAATAAAAAAGAATTTTAAAACTAACACACAAGTAATTTAATTACGTAACAATGGCAAATAGATATTGTAAGTCTCTGACGGAAAGCACACGGAAAATAAACATTTCTAATAGTGGGTGACAAGAAGACAATATGGATTCCAATCTCTCCGAAAATCGCATTTTATTACATCAGATACGATTCAAGAATGTACTAAACAAAATATATAAGATCCGTAGGCTTATGGGAAAATTGGCGCCCGCTGTAAAGCCCGCGTCACTGTAAAAACAACAAATTCTCGGTTCGACATAGCGATCTAGGATATTTTGTGAAGCACATGCTCAAATCGTATCTAATACTCAAAAAGAAATTTATACATTCCTATAGATTAGACCCTGCTAAAAATAAAATTTTGATTCTTTCAGCCACTGTTTGGCATAATTAGTTTTTTATGATTGCAAAGGGTGATTTGCAATCAATTAATTAAAGGACTTTTAATTATGCCTCAATAATTTTGCCTGAGGGAATGCATACCGCATTTCAATTAGGATTAATAAAGCTGTTCATTACCTGCGTGCGATCGTCTTTCACCTATGCACTGGGAAGCTAATTTCAGCGCGCTATATTAACACTTATTCTTAATAGAAACAAAAGTGGTTGCTCACACATTGTCGGGCTAGGTGTGTCAACGTGGCAGTAACCATGTACCAATTTTAGATTTTGACACGACATAGACATTCTTGTGGGTTGTTATATTTTCCGTGTACTGTGCCGCACCTGGAATAAAGGGTGTGTACATCCTCGTCGTTTGCGTATTAACTTGAAATTTCAGTCGCACAGAAGAGAGAAACTTTTTTCGAGTAGTAAAATAAGATACTCTGTCTTTCTCTAATTATTGCTATTCATTCAGAGAGATATAAATAACGACACAATCGAAAGGGGATTTCCCAACTCGTCTGCATCGTATTAACCCGCGTGTATTAGCATGCATGTATAAATCAAAAATATTGTTCAAAAGCTGGATTATTTCACTTAACTATATTCCAAGGATCTGGTTTGTACTTTATTTCTAAATAAATAACACAGATTATACTGAACAATTCGTTTAAACGGATATTTATCAATAGATCTTTGACGCTGGCTCCCCTGGGAGACACAAATTCATTTGACATGAGCTGATCAGGAGCTCGCCCAGCCCAAGAAATTGTTTAATCAAAGCTAATGTATCTGATCCTCTAGGTTTTATAAAATAAAAGCAATCATGAATGTTTGTTTGTTGATTTGGGGGTGGGGTGTTGGAGAGGGTGTTTTTTTTTTTCTTCTCTAGTGTCAAGGATTTGCCCGATTTCTTGAGAGTGTTGAATCCCACGCCCATTTGGCTCAGTTTCCAACGACCAGTCGTGATTAAGTCAATGTTGATACCAGAAAAATAATGTACGATCAACCAATATTAAATACTCTCATCCAGTCTGTGCGTTATTAATAACAAAGTTAAGGTCTATAATGCTGATCTGGAAGTTGACGGTACTGAATAAAGGCGGTGAATAAATCTTGCGAATGAAATTATGACTTTTCGTTGGTGAAAAATTGCACTTGCCCTGGACTATGCCCTAGCCTTCCGGCACTGGTCTGAGAAGAAAATTGATTAGCAACGGGCGTCGGGCAGACTGTAACTAAGTCATGTTCAAGACCGGCACTCGGTTATAGTTACTGTTTATAGCAGACTATGTTGGACCTATACTGAAGGAATGAATATATGTCAATATTCATCCCTTTGGTACTTTGATTGCATACTACATCACACGATTCTGTGCATGACAGTCCAGTATCCGTAAGTTTGAAGTTTCCACAGAGAAAGCGTCTGCGTTTACTACTGACTTATTTGAATCTATCATGTTCGAGTTAGAACAACAGTGTTGGGGCGAAGATAAAAATCGATTGCTACTTTCTATGGAACACAAGTGTTTTAAATCTCATGTCTGGATCAAGTTTATCGGACCTGCCTATTTAAAAACTACTATTAACTGCTTCCAAGACCATTGACAATATTCAAAACATGCAGCATTCCAGTGACGAGTTTGATATCACGGCAGCTTTCTTAGGGCAGCAGGTGGGATGAGACTTCCATTTAAACCAGCTTATTCAAAGGGACACGATGTCTTTGGAACGGTGTATGAATGTCTACGTCACTAATATCAACAAAAAGAGTAAAAACTACCGAAATGGATCGAGCTGTGGCCAAAGAAAGAAAGAAAAAAAATACTTGTTCCCGCTGGTACAATGAAACTGTATTTCTTTGTTCTGTATTTTCCAAGTTAAAACCATGTTTATATCATGTATCAAACATCTTATATTTGTACGTTTAACCTCAAAATGCAAAGGTATGCATTCATGATGGAAATTCGGATACTTTTAATATTTTTCTTGTGTTGGTTATAATTATATCGACACACTGCGCCGAGTGTGTGCAATAATTTCACTTCATTGTAGTATAATTTTCGTAGCATGTATATAACATTCAAGGAAAACTTTATTTTTTATTTCATTTTATTTTTTCGGGGTCGGGGTAAGGGGTGGGGGCGGGGTGACCGAGTGATAAAATGCACTTGACTTTACAGATCACTGACATCTCACTTCTATCCGCATCTGTTCAAACTCTCGTTTCGGCCAACGTGGTTGTGTACGATAGTTTGCCAGTAGTTTCTTGGAGGTCAGCGGTTCTTCTCGGTTTTTTTCCCGTATTCGTCTTCCACCAAATATACTGGCCGCCATGTATAGTCTATCACGTGCTGAATAAAGCGCGAAAAACTAAAACCATAAAGATTTTGAACGAAAATGTGTTGCTCTTTTTTAATTTTTTTGTAATCTTTCATCTTTTATAGATAGAAGTAAGCCCCATGTTCAAAGACCAGAATGATATTTCTGATCTGAGCCACTCATACTGTAATAACCTAGGGTATGTGTTATTTGTACTTACGTCTCCTTTTATAGCTTGGTTAGATTTTAGTGAGTATTTCTTTGCTAATGGGGACTCGGTGATGGGAAGATATTTCCCTGCCCAAGTAATTAGTCAGTTTCTAGCTGCTGAAGTCATTATATACTGCAGTCACGAGACTGTATGACAGCATGGATTAGTTTCGTAAAATCTCCCCAATGTGTTAACAGAGGGGAATATTTGGATGTTTAGCAAAATGAGATTGGAATAATTCTTTATATTGCTTGTTTCGGATCCCGTTTTGTATTACAAAAAAAACACGCAATTGTGGAATTAATAGAGTTTCGTCTTGTGTGGTCATTGGGTTATTAAAGAAATATGATTTATAGTGTTTCCGCTTTTCAGAACGTTTCATTTGACAAGGAAAGTATTGTCTTGAGGTTGTTGCAAATATGGGAAAGCAGGGACTGTCAAAGACAGTCTCACGCAGAATTTTTATTTTTTATATGATCGTTAGTGAGACCCTTTACGTGTAACAATATTTGCCTTTTATAAAACACCTTCTACTTCCTTGACCACAGTGTTATTTCAAAGCCGAACCACTCCTTTTTATATATGCTTATTATACACCGTACAATCTTGTTGTTGTTGTTGTTATAGGGTTTAACGCCATTTTTCAGCACAAGATAGGCTATACATGGCGGCCAGCATTAATGGTGGAGGAAGAACCCTGGAAAACCCCGGGAAGAACCACCGACCCACGAGAAGCTACTGCCAGGCTTTCTCACGTATCCACGTTAGCCGAGCCTGGACTCGAACTCACGCAGACAGAGGTGAGATGGCAGTGATCCGTAACGATCAGCGCTTTAGACCACTCAGCCCGGCCCGTAATCTAGTTCTCACTCTAATCTTTAGATTTTACAGACTGGCGTGATTACTTGCTACATATTCAAAAGCAGTCTCTTCCAAGTCCACCATGGATTCATCATGTGTACCGTACGTCATAAACTACAATAAAAATGGATTAGCATTGTTCTTACTTAAATAAGTATACCTTTCCTTTGGCCAATTATTTATTTATTCCTCATCTGTATCTGCGAACAAAGGAATGGTTACTTGATATAATGTACATTTTAAAAGCAACTCTTCTTTCAATGTCTTCCCTTACTTTCCCATGTGTTTGTTTCCCGCACGTTTCATAGAAAAAGTTAAATTAGCATTTTGTCGCTCAGATATCTACCGAGGTCATAACAAGGTTTAAAACGAATGCGAACATTGACAGACAACACAAATCATATACCAATGCATAACGTCTCTAACTAAAACGGATAAGAAATGTTACACCACATTAGTAACAGCTATTCAAATCTTTTGAAGGCAGAGTGAATTAGATTTAGTAAATACTTAAATGCCGTAAAGTTTTTACAATTATATATATATATATATATATATATATATATAGTAGAATATATATATATATATATATATATATATATATATATATATATATATGGGTGGGGAGAGGGAAATAATATTTTTAACACATTATTGGTTAACTCATGCTGAGAAAATGGGACCTATGTGCCTTCCATATAGTCCTTGAAAGCTGACTCGAGGATTTCTCAGCCGATACGCTCTTTGTGTGCAGACGCGGCGGATAATGGCACAGTATGGCTCTATGTTATCAAAGAGCCCGTACATTTTGTATTTTGAGCTGCGCGTCCATGATATGTAAATACATGTTTAACACGCCTGCTCCGTATACCATTTGTTCCATTTGCAGAGTTAAGCCGTCACACGTTTTATACGCGTTTTCCTGACACGTGACGCACGTCGTAATGATAAAAAGGACAAACCGATTTTGGTAGAATCCACCAACATCACTCGACGGCAGCCCGGCATCCTTGATAGACTCCTTCGGCATTACCGTTAATGCCTCTTTCCACTGCTGAAATCGAGCCTGCTCATAAGCATAGGTCTAATTTGCAACGCCTTTGATCCTCACCGACACTTGGTCGATAACGAGGCTATGGACATACTCAGTATCGCATGCAAAAACGGCTCTTTCAGTTGCTTCCTAGCATTCCATGACTATCGCCTTCAAGTTCTTTGCCAGCTTGTTCAGGCTGATGCTACACGTATCATCCTTCTTGCTTAACAAACACGTACAATGACGAAGCACTTTGATGTGCAAAACAGCCACTTTCCTCATGTACTTCTGCAAGATCATGCATGCAGATCTCTACCGCTGTTAGTGTATCTCATCCCCTTGCTAGTGCTCTGCATCAACCAGTTCTATTCGTTAATTCTTAGAATAAATGTGAGGTGGTCTGAAAAGCCTGACTGGCAATATTGAATCTGAGCATTTAGTTCGATTTCGAGCGGCACATATCAGCCGGTTCCCAAACGCGGCAACGATAGTCGCGTCGGGCTGGGTGGATGCAAAGGTGCTTGCCTAATAACAGAAGCATAGCTGAAGGAGACAGTGACTTTTAAATAACTGGCTGGTAGACGCCGACGATCGGGTTAGTGACATAAATATGTGGGTGTCGGATCTTGACCTACGAGACGAGGAAGCAAAAAGTACATTGATCGATTCTCCAAGTTATCATGGGGTGCGTGAGTTGAAAAAATACACATACAAACCCTCTTTGGAGACGATTTAATAACAGCTGAGCACGAAATAGCAATAGAATGGTTCACACCTGCTATAAGGTCAATAGCATTAAAGACAGACCTGTTCAGGTCGACTATGCTAAAGTAGATAATCGATTAAGACTTCAGATGCATTATGAAGATCCAGAATATATAATGGAAGGGGTTGTTAAGCCTTACATGATGTCTATTTCGGCCAGAGACATATCCATGATATATGTGAAATGCTAAATATATAACGGCCGAAAGAGCCTGCATTGCAATACAAAAACTGGTAAACATGCAAAAAGAGTTGCCAGCAGATAAAAGTGAATACTTTGACGCCAAGCTCCTCGATTCAGTGGGACCATAGGACACAGCACCCAATGAAGAGACACCATCTGTATCTTATAGCCTCAAGGCACGCGAGCTCCTCGGTCTCCACACGGCACTTTAATGAGTTCGTGGTGAGTCTCTCCATAACCTCTCCAACCTTCCGTTGCAGTACCAACTCTTATCATAGTGAAAAGCGTCACGACCTGCCGTCAAGGAGTGCCCCCAAATTACAAATTTTGTATTTACTCAATTTTGCCACGGCTTATCTTTATTTTCCAGAAATCCTTCACTCAATTTTATTTGAATATACATAGTGAATTAGTGATTTGGAATTATATCTAGCCCCGTTTCATACAATATGAAATAATATATAATTCACTTCTCTTTCAAATTTTCTTGTTGGGTTTCGAAGTGCTGAAAAAGTTTGTATGAAAATCGGCAGCCATATTCTGTCTTTTGGAAAGGCATTTAAGTCCTATTTTCTCCACATGATGTAGCGAATAATAAGTTAACAATGACGTCTTTGTCAGCACACACCAGCTTGTCAGTATTCCTATACTGTAGTTCATTTCTTCCTATAATTAGTTTCAACCTTTAATAGCAAATATGGAGAACTATTGATGACAACTTAATGTAAGGTTATAAAAGACCAACTAAGATACATTTTGGTATATATTCTTTCCTTGGAAAATGGTTTACTTCCAATTCACATAGATTGTGGTTTCTCAAATTACATATAAATCCATATAATAGAAAACAAACTTTCACGATATTCATAGTTGATTTGAGAGAACATTTAAATTCATGAAGATGAATAAAAGCATCATCGGCATACTGACCTAATTGATACTAACTGATACAGGGATCAGTCCATGTAGGTCCACATTTTGATTTAAATATATCTCTAAATCTAAACACCGACGATTAATAAATACGGTGTATGAGGATCGCCTTGAGGACATCGTTCCAGTCGAATGATGAAATATGTTAATTACTTATATCAGAACGTTATTTCGTGAGGCTAAATCATATTTATTCTTGAATATGGATGAGCATCTGATAACAGCAGATTGTTTAGTGATAAACTGTATACTGATCAGCATCGTGTGTGGATAGATTTCAGATCGACGAATGGTTATTATCTGCATGGAAATGGAATCAAATTGGTAAATATCCAGTAAAGAATTAGTTTTAAATCACAAGAAACGCACGTACTGAAGCACACAAAGTGTATATTTATTTATATCAGATAAGCAAATCTAACTTTTGAAACAAGCAATTGAAATATATATATATATATATATATATATATATATATATATATATATATATAGAGAGAGAGAGAGAGAGAGAGAGAGAGAGAGAGAGAGAGAGAGATTATTGTAAGAAATAGAATACTAAGATAATACATGCAAACAAAACACCATCAACACACACGTAAAGTAATAAATACTTCAATACTATGGAAGAAAACGAGTATGAACAATACACAAGAAATGACGGAATAAGGTGTGATGATCTCTTTTGATTTGAAGTTTAGTTAAAGGTTGGAGGAAACTTCAAACTCAGGACAGAAAATAATTATGGCTACCAGAACAAGGTCAGAAATTCCATAAAATATTATATATTATATTTACGTTAGCAGATTGTAAAAGTGTAGATGAGACTTTAAAGAAAAGGCACATCATCAGTGATTTGCATGACATAAACACAAATCTCTCTCTCTCTCTCTCTCTCTCTCTCTCTCTCTCTCTCTCTATATATATATATATATATATATATATATATATATATATATATATATATATATATATATATATATATAATGACATATTATAAATTAGCAATTGAAACGTGCAAAAGAATACACAGAAATTTTTTTCCAAATTATATGATAACCTACATGCTAGAAGTTTCCCAACATTTCAAATTTTAATCAGATATTGTTTTAAAGCAACATAATAACTATCAGATCTCTCCAATGAAACTCATTTCATATTTAGACATTAAATGTTGCGTAGTAACACGAAAGCTCAAAAAACATAAATAGATGATGTGGGAAACATTTCTTGATTTTATGAACAAAACAGAACTGACTAAGGTAATAACAAAAACTGACCGAAATAAACACCGATGAAACTCATAGCTCATTATTTTGTTGATGATGATATAAATGTATTATCATATATTAAAATGTGAGTTCTAAATGAACTGTTTACCATTATTATATATTTGGTAACCAATTGTGGAAAAACAGCTTGCTTTGCATCTTTTGTATACTGAACGTAAACATTTTAATCACGTTGTTATCATTAGTCCTACAGATGTTTCCAGGTGACTGAACATATTTTGAGGAAAATATAAGGTACGTTGTTATGTTCTTTTCGAAAGGTGACTAAACTAAATAAATAAATGGAAAGACTATTTAGTATAAAATAACCCGGCTCCAGAAATAGTTGTTGTCCGCATTAGGGGAAGTCATCTAGTTATGAAATATAATATTGACCTTAAGGTAATATCATTATTTTTCTCCTTTTCTTTACTGTTACAGAATATATATTTCATTATCGAATGATCTTATTACATGATTTTATCAATACTTTATATTATGTTCTAGTAAACAATGTTCGAATATGTCATACCTTAAGGTATTTATAATAACATGTTCATAATTCTTTACCTACTTTTTCGTTGTTTATATCTATTTTGAAGACATATATCATTGATCTAAATCCAATAAAGTGTTGCACAGGGATATCCCATTTCATTTATCATTAAACAATCTAAGAACTTTTGTGTTAATGTTATAAACGATTACGTTATTATGATTTTTGCGACAACAAATTATTTTAACGGATGAGAGCAAATCAATATCAATCAGCAAGAATGTATTTTCATCATCATAAACTTGTTTTATGTGAAAATAATATTAACTGTATATTCGTTTCATACTATGCTTGTACCATAAATAGATCTTTTGTTTTGTTTTTTAAAGATAGAAGAAAGCAGTCTACATTTATAATTACTATTCTTATTTCTGTATTTGACATGATAATTTAACTTTTTCCTGTTCGTTATATTTTCCATCTGCTTCCGAAATGAAGCATTTTTTTATGGATTAATTTTCCAAACATTTTCTTTGCCTTATGCAAACACAAAATTGTGATGAAGTTCTTTTAGTTTCATTTATCGTTTTCATCGTCGTATTTTAGTTAATCCTTTCATGCACGTAGTTTTTCTTGTTAACTTTTGCATTAGGGGTTGTTTATATCTTACTCCTTATTTCATATTCAATCATTATATTATGTAATAGATTTAATTCAACAACAGTTAAACATCATGTTTGCAGTTGTATTAAACATGATGCTGATAAATAATATCAGGATATAATGTACCAATTTGCATAAGTACATTCCTAAATTATTTAAAAACAAAGTATATTTGCTTACATAATCCTGAAGATCTCCCAGTTCGAAATACTCCAATACATCTATTATTTCTTCATGCATGCTATGCCCTGTCAGATTCTCTTTATGATTTCTAAACACCTAAGAACTGACTCCAACCTGAAATATATACAGAAGGGGTATAAAATTTTGCTAATAAGTACCCACCCAGTCACACCGTAAAATTCAGAATCTATTACATTAACAAGGTGTTTATCGTCTACCTTTCGAAAGGGCAAGAAACTATTCTCAATCCACATACTGCTATTTGCTATGGCAATAAAAACACACATCCTGAGAATGGATTGTTGTCTTTGACCATCACCATATGAAGTCCTCCTTGAACATTTACCTAAAAACAAGCTTTGAAGGTAAGCAGCCAGGAGGTGAAATATCTCGGTGAAAAATCCGAGATAAATTAATGAAGATGATTCAAATTTTGCATCGTTACATATAAGTGTTAGCGATGATATAATGGCAAACATATGGTATACAGAGACACTACCAACAGTTAGAAAAAAGGACACATACTTTTCTAAAATAGATGTGTGTCTTTTTGTGTGATCGTCTTCTGATACTAGATGTAAAAGTCCTACCCCACACGAAGAGAATAGCAAAACCGAAAAGATTAGTTCCATGACTACAAATGCTGAATGCACATGGGGTATTCTTTCCTTAAAATAGGTAACAAATGTTACAATCACAGTTGAAACACAAATTATTAGTGAGATCGTTAAAGAACATCTACACTTAGACAACTTTCTATATAATGAATCTCTGGTGCCATTTAGTAGTGACACTCGTTCACTGTTTGTGTCATCATATATCTGACGAATGATATCGACAGACGGAACAAATTCACCATGTTTTAGGGGTATTGCCCAAATGAACCACACAAATTCAATTGCTAGCAATGAAAATTCTACTGCCAAAGGATACAGGAAATTACTCACTTTCTCAATACTCCTTGCTAAACTCGAGTTGTGACATCGAGTGTTGTCGGACAAAATTCCAGAAATATTTAATTCTTGATTGTGATCATCATTGTATCTTAATTCATTTAAAGCTTCAACTGTTTCTTGTATTAAGGCACTAAGGCATACGCTGACATTTGCGCAGACAATTAAAATAACAGGTATTTGAAATCTGAAGCTAGTGCATCTGTATCCATTATATTTCCGGAAAAATAAAAGCTGAACCACACTGAATATGGCCAAAGACACATACGTTACCAGGGAAAATGTTTCTTCCGTGTCTCCCTTCTGAATACAATCCGATATCCTAACAATCCGCAGAAGAATATGAAAAAGTGTTCCAAAAGCAAAGATATACAGCACGACAAATTTTTCAGTGGATCCAAATCTCTTGCTGTTATCATCATCAGATTGAGATCTAACTCTATTTCGTCCTTGTCTGACGTTAACAATAATCATTATAACAAGGCAGATGATGCCTGAGAAAGATAACATGCATATCATAATATGCATCGCCGCATCAGGAACGAAGTATTGTCTACTCTTGTCAGGAAGTTTGAGGAAATAAGCGTAGCTGTTGCCGTGAGTGCAAAACATAGGATAACTAGCAATACATCCTTTCCCTTTGTTGAATGAGTCTTTGATGTTGTCATCAATGATTGTTCTTGGTTTCTTTTAACCTCTTGTAGCATTCCACCTTGACTGTCTCCATTGCCATCATATTTATCAGAATTATGTTTTAAATGTTCAGCCATAACAGAGTGTGTACCATTGATGCCGCCTTACCACAAATAGTAAGTCCTCCGAACATTACGTGCCTCTAAATTCATATTCAGGATTATTCTTCATGCTAATGTTGCACTACGACGACTATTTGCTTCTTTTTAGATCTTTGTCCTTTTTAATAACTTATATATCAACAGTAAAATAGTACTAAGGTTTAGAGAGACTAGTTGGCACTTAATGTTTCCTCGCAAATGAATTTGCGACACGGATCAGGTATACAATATAAAGGATTTGCCTGGAAAAACCCGGTGGGATTATGCAGTGCACAAAAATAAGTCCGGTTTCAATTTTAGCACAGATCGGGTTACATCGTTTATGTTTCGAAAGCCCAAACCTTGCATATAAACCGAGAGTGTAATATGTCCATGCAAACGTTCACCATATGTTGTACGATGTATGTGTGTGGGGGTGTGATTTGGATTTTTAACGTAGCTTTAACAACCCTTCAGTCATATCGCTACGATGTCAGCAGTGTGGAAGTTTATAGTGATGTCTAGTACTGGGGCATCATGCCGCAGACACGTAGCGCCATGTCCCAACAACTCATATTATCCTGACACCAGGCAGACCAGTCCTAACACTAACCTCTTAATGCTGAGCGTCAAGCAAGGCAGCTCCAAATACCATTTTCATAAGTCTTTTGTATGACTTGGTCGGAGTTCGAACCCTCGATCTCCCGCATAGGAGGAGGGCGCTCTAACCGTTAGACCACCGGAGCGGTCATTGTACGATGATTTGTTGTTAAACCTTCATTTTGGATAGCTACTCATGGGCTCACATAAAGGGGAAAATTGCTAAAAGGAGATACATTAAGGTAGATTTTGCATACATAAATGTGGATTCAAGAGCTACGTGCACCGTGTAAAAGTTGGTGTCATCTGTAGAGTCACTTCATATTTTATTTTTATATGGAAGGCAGCAACATTTCTCTGTGAAAAGTAACTGAACTGTTACAGAAGTACTGAAGTTCGTTTTTCGTATGTAAGGCACCAGCTTTTCTCGTTTGTAAAGTAATAACTTTATTATAGAACTATCTGTTCACACTTCTGATATCGATAACCAGGGGAGCATAAGCAAGTTCTGCAAGAAAAAATTAACAAACTATCATTATGCGATATATGTGACAGTTTTAACTTTTCATAGGGGTAACTGAGAAAGCTGTAATTGCTTATTGAAAAGGAAGCAATTATAGCCTTAATGAAATAACACCTAAAGTTTTTGAAAGTGCCGCTGTAAAGGCGAATGCTTTATAAAATATGGAGAACTAGACGTGCAATTATAAAGTATATAATTACTAACCTGTCTCATGCAAAGGGATGTGCGTGTTTCAATGATTTAGGCACATTTCCGTATGACCTTTACGTCCAGTACCTTCTATTGTGATCGAGACAGGAAATTTGACATTATTAGGTAGTATAGTTTTTCCTGAAATGTCTTTATAATATCCTATTTTCCCTTTAGCATACTTAATATAGCAGGAACATGCAAAAGCTTCCTTTCCAGCTTCAAATATAAGTATGTACATACTACATACTATAATGCATCAATTAAAAAAAAGGTTGATGGCATTTTTTCAGGCTAATATCTGTACAGTAAATGCTAAGACTAACAGGTAGTTCAGGTCGGGACTATTTGACAATTTACATTACGATGGGAATACCTACATTTTCAGTTTGTGTCATAGCAACTTCCTTCTTCCTGTTTTGCGTAACAAAGATCTATCTTCTTATTTTTAACTACAGAAGACATACATAAGTATCATTTTATTCCAATGACACGTTTTAATAAAATTCACTTCTTAAATATATTGTAAAGTCACCAGACCTGAATTATTATAGCAGGTTTACATATTGGCATAACCTATCATCTTGACCTTATAAGTTTTCGGGGTGGGGGTAACATTCTAATAGTTTAATAACTCTTTATAGTCTCATTATCTTGAATTTATCTCATATTTCCTTTTTGTCTCATTATTGTAAAGATATAAAGATCTTTTCTTTTCTATAAAGAGATCTTTCCTTTTCCGTTTATTATAGACCCTTGACATGCCAGTGGCTTGAGATTCTATTTCTTTATTGTATATTATAGAGCATTGAGGTGCAAGTTTCTCGCGAGTCCATTCTTTGTTTTGTTTGTTTACTATAGAGCCTACACGTGCAAGTTCCTCGAGATTCCATTTACGGATTTGAAATAAAATGTGTATGAAGCGACATTTGTTTCAACTGTCCACTAATACGTGCGAAAACTGTTTTTCATGCTTTTTGTAAATGCTAAGCAATATAAATATATAAAGCAGTGACAGATCCAAATCCCTTTTCCGCCGGTCAAAGAACCGATGAATTCGATTCTGCAATAATATTATTTCAAATCTGCGTTTTCTGCGCAAATATGATAACAATTCAAGCTGCTTTAAACGTGTAATTATTGAATGGGGCTTTGTATATATATCTCTCACCCGTCATAAATGTTCATGCCTCGGGGCTGTGAAATCGAGTGATATGCAGGCAAAAAAGATCTCGAATGCTGATGCTTGATAAGTAAAAGCTGGTATTAATAGTTGGAATAATAACAATGAAATTCACAATGCTGGTTTCTTAGAATGTGTATATATATATATACATATATACATATATATATATATATATATATATATATATATATATATATATATATATATATATATATATATATAAACTCAAACTAGAAAAAGAAGAACTAAAAGTAACAAAAGCATATAAAACGATTCTAAACACCTACAGTATATGACATGGATCTGTTTGTTTTGTTTGCAGAAAGTTGTATTCATACCAATATGGTTGAAATATAGTCAGTGCATAAGATTAGTAAATATTATTGGCAAAATAGATAAACTCAATTTTGAGAAAATGCAAGCACCTAATAAAGGGTTTACAAAAGGTTTCAGCAGTTGAAAATATGAAATATTAGAAACGGAAACTGAAAGTAGAGAAATGTGAGAAAGGACGAATATTATTAAACTTGAGAAAGAATATACAGAGCGAAAGTGGGACTCGCAATGGATGAAGAAAGTATAAAAAATAGCACTTAAGAGCTTCGTTATCATGTGACCAAACATAAAATGATACAGATACTACAATGTGTTCATTTTGCATCAAGCGCTTTCGGATATTTTATCGGAATCACAATAGAAAGTGAAAGAGTACTTTATGCAAGTGGCAAACATTTTAATCCAATTTAGAGATGAACTAAAGTTTCTAACAAATGCAACAGGAAATGCGATATATTACCTGCATCGAGACCATAGAAAATACGACTGGGTAAATTAAAGATGCCAATGTTGCGGATATTTACTCGAAGAAGACTTCTCCCAAACTAATGGACTTTACAAATGTGGACACAACAAACAAACACACGAATAGTAAGCAAAGAACTACGACAAACTAATCCAGTGCAAGAAGATAATATAATCGTGCATAAGATACCTGAAACTGTCCAGCCAAAACACTATACAAATACAATAATCAACAATGGGAATCAACAACGTCAAAGCACTTTAAGAAACTGAGTTGCGTGCAAACAGCGATATATTTTTGAAATAATATAATAGCAAAGTATTTGTTCAGTGAGGCCTCAATAGTGATCGTGGCGATCTTGAGATACAGACTGATTCTAAGTGTCACGATATCTATATACATTGCAGGATATAGTCTCTCTCTCTCTATATATATGTGTGTGTGTAATGTAGATTTTTAAAGTAGCTTTAACACGTTTAGTCATATCGTTACTATGTCTGTAGTGTGGCAGTTAACAGTGATGTCCAGCAATGGGGCCTCATGTCACAGACATGTGGCATTGTGTCACACCCAGTCACATTATCCTGACGCCAGGCCGACCGGTCTTAACTCTAACCTCTTAATGCTGAGTGCCAAGCGAGGCACCTGCTATTACCAGTTTTATAAATCTTTGATATGATTCGGCCGGGGCTTGAACCCACATCCGCCTGCAGCCGAGGCGAACCCTCTAACGTCTTAAGCCGCCGGATCCGTCCTCAATCTCACTCCCTCTTATTTGATTGTCATTCACTTTTCACATTCTTTCTCGATTACGACAGGCATACGCTTTCGACGGGCTATGACTTTAGCTTTTATGTTAATACAGCACAGATCTGCCAAGGTCAGTATACACATAATTCAGTCTCCAAAGTATCTCTTTCACTTGCTTTGACGAGAATATCATTATAGAGGGGTCTACATCAAATGCAAATTGCTCTGAAATGGTTAGGTTTCAATTTACATTTTATCTGCAATAAACATTTTGTTAATTACGTGTAATGTACGCGCATCAAAAACTCTGTAAGCGATATAAAATTCCCATTCAAATTCAAAACGCATTCTCAGAATATTCTGACTCTTTATAAACAAATCAACAACAATTACAATAGTATATCAATTATATATCAATAGTATATCAAGAACATTTCACTCCTCTCGTTTTATTTCCCCATTTGCACTCCACCCTTTATATTTGCATATTATGTCACCGTCGATGACACAAACAGAAAGCTAGTCTTGTAGTAATTTAAATTAAAAACGGTGACAAAAAGCGAAGGGTGGCTCTGTTCGTTAAGATTTAAAAAAAAACAGTCAAGACGAGTCGGAAAGAAAGTGTACATTTGCTCGAAAGAACTTGTGTAAAATGTAGAAGACCATTTATGCTTCTATATCTTTTGAAAGAAAACATTTATAGGAATATTCATAATATCTTTGTGAACAATATACACTAACAGAACTTCCCCCACTCAAACAAATACAAACAAGCGATTATCATGCCCTAAGTAACAATGAACTTACTATGTCTCTAAGGAAAACTGATAAAATGCATCTATATAGTGGTTTAGAAAGGAATGTCAGCACCTACTATTTAACATATAATGAAGAAAAGCCGCATTCAGATCAACTTATTCAACTTTATATGCGTACTATGTTTAGGTCTGAAAGATAATCACTAATCTCGGCACGCAGTGTGCTGTAAATTGAACTCTGAATTTTGCTCTCAATCCTGCACATAAAATGCAAATCTTGAGCTAAAAGGTCAAGTATATGCAATTTGATACGATAGTTGTTTAAATTAAGTATGATATAATTTGTATGAAAATGAAAGGAAGTGAATAGAATTATTCCAGTGACACCTAGGATATATTTTTCCTTCAGCTGACGCTGAGTAATGAACGGGCGTGATCAACTGGTAATGCTGTGTTGTAGAAACTCATTATGTTGGGTATAATGCAAAATTATTCAAAATTTTGTTTTTGATACCCTTCCATTTGAAAATACTAACAGGCACAAATTTTCATTTGATTTTTGCAAATTGAACCGAACAGAAACCCTCGAGCTTAAATAGGCAATTTTCGTCTGAAAAACGAGAAAACGCAAAACACTGCAAGTATTGTGGTGGTGAGAATTAAGTGACTCGTAAATAACTCCTATTCGAATATATATATATATATATATATATATATATATATATATATATATATATATATATATATATATATATATATATATATATATCACATTCCACGAAAGATCATTCTTCAAATGTAATGCTCTTTAACCTATAAATCACGTAAGCATGCAAAGCATTAGGTCATTCTCCTCTAGTAGGCGACTCTCCCCTGGCTCATTCCATGGAGACAGAATCCACATCCAGTGACCAGATACATATTTAACCTGATAAATATTAACTGCAAATGAATAGGAAATTGCATGCATGCAATGTTGAAATGTCAAACACTGGGCAGGGCTTTACTCCTACTTGCAAAACTGTCAGGCGTGGAAATATGCATTCAATTTATTTTTCTCTAACAGATTTCCAACACTGAGGTATGGGCGATTATAAGGCATCTGACCTATTGCAATGTCCACAGGTAGATTGGAATATGTCGTGTGCAAGAAGTTCACATTTGGACTGGCCCAGGTTCTGTTGCTAAGGAAATCCTATCCCCTTAAAGGACATTCTAAGCATTTGTTTTGTTCGCAACTTCGACCTGGAAAGTATTGCATTTTTATGTTATGTTATACAGTATATAAAAATACCGTGGTGACTACAGTCGCCATTGTTGTTTTTCATAGTGTTATATGCAGTTTGTAAAGTAAGTATGGTCTGAAATAAACCTCTAATATATTTAGCCAATGCCAAGGGGAAAAACAGTACTTATACAAATGAGATCTTCTTACGTATTTTAATAAGGACAGCATGTTTGGTACTGTGTATTGTATCGTATAGCCGTCAGAACTGAACACATATAAAACTTAATCATACGTCCATCAATGGTGACCCGCTGAGAGTTCCAACGTTCCAGGCATGTGAACCTAAATCTCGCACAAGACGAGCATCCGTATGCTCCCTAAGCGACTCAGAAAAACTCGTTTAATCTGTCAATGACTATGTCATTTAGTTATGACCACTCTCTGGCTAGTACCGGCCGTTTTCAACTTAAATTGACTCCATTTTCAGCGTAGGTAGACGCTTGATTTGAAAAAGTCGTATAGTTTGTTTCTTTATCTAAGTAAACATCGACGATTTACAGCGCAGAAAGAAAACAGATCTGACGATAACGAAAGTATTTGATTGTTGCAGATAGATTGGATGCGGATGTAATGGGTACACACATCCGTGTCAGACTTAAGTTAGTTTGTTCTCTCTTTGAATTTAGTCACTGGCTGTGAAGCTGACATTTTGAAACGAATACTATATACCTAAATTAAGTTACACATAACTCATAACAAAATTACATGTATTATATTTGACGACGCACATCTTGGTATATACAATATAAATAATAAGCAAAATAACACGTCTCTTTACCTGTCCTCGTACTAGTGGTTGCATGAATTGCCTTATGTACACCATTCTATAACACGTCTCTTTACCTGTCCTCGTACTAGTGGTTGTATGAATTGCCTTCTGTACTCCATTCTATAACACGTCTCTTTACCTGTCCTCGTACTAGTGGTTGTATGAAATGCCTTATGTACACCATTCTATAACACGTATCTTTACCTGTCCTCGTACTAGTGGTTGTATGAATTTGCCTGATGTACACCATTCAATTCCACTTCTCTTTACCTGTCCTCGTACTAGTGGTTGTATGAATTGCCTTATGTACATCATTCTATTCCGCTGCGCGGTATTTTCACACTCTCTTGCACAGGAGACATTTATAGAATCCTTCTCCTACCTTTAATCGCTGCAAGGTCAAATATTGAGACAATCCTAAAAGAGTATTTTTATACATTATATAAATCAATGTATGTACATTAAAATCAGCGTTTCTTACAATTCACTTGCGCGAAGATAATAAGACAATGTAGAGTGCCGTATTTAAAAACTTTCATAATGCATAATTTCCAATCAGGAGAGCTATTTTTATTGTGTGTAATGACACGGTAGGTTACAAAAGTTTATTTATTTTAGATAGGTACTTATGATTTGTGATCTAAAGCAGTAATAGCGCTTTTTATGTGTCGGATACAGTACGAACTTTTGTTTCATACAAAGACACAAAAACAAAAAAGAAAAAAAAGGAGTAACAAAACCAAACACAAAACGAGGCAAAGATAAATAATAACATGTACTATAAGATGCGTTCTTTTCAAACAAGGCATATGTTTCATTAATCATTGGAGTCGAAGGAACAATACATTCAACTATACCGATGGAATTATCGATTTCCTTTCAAAGCCAAGCTTTAATACTAACAATGTTTGTTGCCCAGCATATGTGAATTATACCAAATTACTGAAATGAAAACCTTTTTAATTTAATCCATTTTCAATTTCTTAGTTAATTATTGTCATGCTTCTAGTACATTTTTCAAAATGGTTTTATTAATAGATGGAAGTAGTAAGTGATGAAAATGTGATCCAAAAGTAAACACCTTACTTTTTTTCATTATTTTAAAATCAATGCAGGATAAAGCTGTTCATTTATTGTTGTGTTTAACGGCTTTTCTCAACCATGATATGAATGCAACAAAGGGAGGAATGGAACAAAGCAGACGTAAACCGCGTTCGAATGGGATCAAAACTGGATGTTCCGGAATCAATTATTACACAAACAGTGTTAGTCTGATGTGCATGTTTAGAAATGGAAGCTTTCCCATAATGGCAAATATAGGTAAGTATAAAAATTTTCCCTTATGTTGAAAGATTGTGCCCTTTTCGTGCAGATATAGAAGAAGAGTTTCAATTTGCTGTCAAATGTCCCATGAATGATAATTTGAGAAAGGCACATACACCTTCATATATTCACTGAAATGCAAATCACATCACGTTTTATAACTTTATCCAGAGAATCAATAATAATATTAATATCCTACATAATTTTTCTGTTTATCTAGCAAAATCTTTAAAAGTGAAAGAATCACTGTTAATCCTAGAATCTTGTTTTGTGGTTGTACCATATTTTTAATACATGTATCTATTTTGGGTCGATGGACTATTTTACAAAATAATAATAATAATAATAATAATAATAATAATAATAATAATAATAATAATAATAATTATTATTATTATTATTATTATTATTATTATTATTATTATTATCTAATTGTTATGTTTATTTAATATGTATTGTTTGGTAGCTTTTCTTAATGATAGTATCTTATGTATATTTGTATTTTGTATTTGACATTGTCCAAGATCGATTCGTGGTGTACCTGACCAGTAACGTTTATTTTGTAAACAAAATAATACATAGCTAAATATGTCTCTTTTTGTGTGGATAAAATATTTAGATCATTATTAATAGTAAACATATTGTAGTCTTGTTTCTGGCATTAGAAACATTTAAAATGGAAAATTCCATTAAGTTGTCAAAGAATTTCCAGAAAACATAATCGAGGCCAACGTCAAGTAGACGGATATATAATCGCATTTACTTGAAAAAATGACTAATTCTCACCTTAACATATGAAGCAGCATCGGTCGTATTGTTCTGTTCAGTTTTCCATTTTGGTGGATTTATTTATTCAAATTATTGTTCACTGGAATTACCAAGTGCATAATAATATTTCTGGTGATAAACATTAATTTGCAATTATAGTAAATTCTGAGAAGAACATTTTGAATTATATAAATTGTGATACATCAACAGACTGTTAACACATCTCCACAATTCAGGCCTTTGTGATATAAGCATATTCGAGACTACAAGAACATCAACATATCCAGTATTGGTACTTATTTGGAATATCACTGGAATTCAATTGTAACTTCATAAATTTGGTATTGTGGTAGAACGTTTAGGACGGTATGGGATTAAATTCAAAATACTGCAAGTTGTTTTTAAATGTTCATTGTATATTCAAGGAAATAAAATATATGTTAAATTTTACAAACTCTTTTGCTGTTTTTTCTTTTCTGTTACTTGCTTTAAGACCATATAATCGTAACATAATGAAACAGAGTTTGTAGCTAGTTCGCAGTTTCAATCGAATTTTGACAGAGGTCTCAGATTTGTAATACAACTATTTATACCATGGGATTGAGTCAACGACACTTTGCGTAAGTTCTAAATATCCTCTACAATATATTGGAATCTATATTTAATTCATACTGTGTATGACATTTTTCATTATATATATATATATATATATATATATATATATATATATATATATATATATATATATATATATATATATATATATATATATATATATATATATATATATATATATATATATATATATATATATACCAGTTTATGTGTTTTGAGTTACTAACCTTCTTTAGTTATGTATGTCTAAGAATAACAGTTATGTATGATTTTTTAAATTATAAACGTAGAATGGAGTTATTTTTCTTTAATTCATGTCTCCGTCCTACACACACACACACACACACACACACACACACAAATATGATACCACTACCATTATGTCCACGTGAATGAAATGCCAATAAATATTAAAATTAGCATAGAGAACTAAAGTATTTTTATAGTATCTTCTCAAGTGGTATCGGATTTAAAAAAAGGAAACAGAAATTTTACATATTCCGGCAGATTGGACCCTGCAAAACCTTAATTCCCATCCTGCCCACAACCCCAGGTGGCTCAGTGGTCTAAAACTCTTGCCTTTACAGATCACAAATATCTCACATCTGTCCGCGTGGGTTCGAGTCTCGACACGCACAATGTGGGTATGTGAGAAATCTTGTATATATCCTCCCATGGGTCGGTGGATCTTCCTGGGATTTCCCTTGTTCTTCCTCTTCCAAATATATTGGCCGCCATGGATAACCTATCATATGCTGATAAATGGTGTCACACCTACAAAACATTTCCAATCAGGCAGTTTTGTTGACATATTTTATTATGGATTCTTTCTTATTTTATATGAAGTTGTTCTCCAATTTGAAGGTAAGCAATTTAGAACGAAAACAGTTTACCTGTTAATACATATGTATATGCTCCAGTGCGCTCTTGATCTCATTCCTCCACTATCTTTTTGACGTCATTACCGTGTTTAATCAGTTAGAAGTCATTATGTTATCATTTTAAAAAGAATTCATGGTATTAATCCTAAAAGTGCCTCCATATTAATTGGTTAATAAAATCATCAGGTGGTGCTAGAATTTGGATTTCGAGAAATTAATCCGTAAATGATATATTTATTTTCTCGAGTTGCTGAACTTTGTATTAACTTCTTTAATTATATATTTAATATCGAGGAATCTTAAAACAACAGTTATTTTGTTATTCTTCAAAGTATCACACGTAAATGGAGTTTCTTATAGTTAGTACAAGTCACCTTGCTACACACACACACACACACACACACACACACACACACACACACACAAGCGCGCGCATACATACTTGCATATACACACAGCATGGTAGAGAGGTATTCAGAGTCATAACACTCGGGAAATATACAGAAAATAAGAATATAAATATTTATAACAGTGGTAAACAGGAAGAAAATACAGGTTTGGCAGACTTAAATCAATCCGAATATATTAGTTTGTTACATCTGATCTGATTCAAGAATGTACTAAACAAAATATTTTCGATCTATATGGCAGTGACCCTTGCCATTTTTCCCGTCACTGAAATATCATTATAATGTTCTGTCGATATACTTATATAAGATATTTTGAATTCTCAAATCATATCATATGGTCTTTGAGTGTAGTTCGCTTTAAGCAGACAATAAACTAGTAACTTCTGGAAGGAAAACTACGGAAGGCTGCTAGTACTATGGTAGTACAAGATGTGATAGTCAAAGACGGACAAAAGGAGGGGCAAATAGATCAGTTCCCCTGGACCTCCGCCCAGTGGGTGACCAGCTAGGCAGTAAAATGTTTGGGATTTTTTATTTATATCTTTCATGTTATTTTTATTATGTATTTTAAGGAAATAGGAATTCTGGAAAAGAAACTTTTGGGATCAATCCCAGAATGTTGAATCTATTATAACTTCGCAAGCTAAGAGACGCTTGGCGTTGATTCTAAGTATGTTTATAAAGATGCGTTTTGGGATGGATTCAAAGCTTGCCAGAAAGTGAATTTTGGACTGATCACATAATTGCCAGTGACAAAATAATGTTCAGGCAAGTTGGATACGACATTCTTGGGACTGTTCCTAACTTTGCTCATAAAGATGTGTTTTGGATCGATATTAAGCTTACCGAAAAAGTCTTTTTTGAAACTGATCCCATGTTTGCTGGTTAAGTAATATTTTTGATAGATCCCAATTTTTTTAAGACATTCTTGGGATTGATCCATGTTTTCCTAGTAAACGATGTTTCGAATCAAACAAAAACTTTGTGGTGTGAATTTCGGGATGAATTGCAAGTCTGTTTGCTAGAAAACTTTACGGATCAATTCGAAGTTTTCCTGGAGAGCGATTTTTGGGGCTGATCAATCGCAACTCCTATTAAAAATAGTTTCTTGAATCAGAATGAATCCCTATGATGCCCACAGAGAAAAATAGGGGTTGAAGTCCATTGTAAAAATTAATTAAAATATGGCCTTTTCGCCATGCCTGCAAATCAAGATATTTTATAAACAATAATTTCTCATGTAAGACACCTATCAGTTTAGGTGGGGATATAAATGGATTATTTTATGAAGCAGATTAATGTATTTGTTGCTACTAAGGACATTCTGTCTTTTTGATTCACATGATATATGCGAAATAAGCACAGAGCAGAAGCGAACAAAGATACATTGTGCCATGATGGGAGTAACAGTATGAATGCAATACCTCATTCACTTGTATGTTAAATGCATGCATCATTATGATCTGTATGTCTTACTATCCACTTCTATGGTCAACAGTATTGCACCTATGATCCTACTTTGTCATCCACCCTCCAAATTTGGTGGACACAAAGCATCTGTGATAATTAATCCCAAGTACTTGAAGCTTGTGACTCTTTCCAGCGTCTGTCCACTGACCTTTATTACTGCACTAATGCCATTGGTGTTGTTTGTCATCAGTTTGGTCTCCATACCGTATGCTGTGGAGGTTTTGTCGAGGCGCTCAACCAAGCCAGCCAGTTCTTTTTCATCTCCTGCTAAACCATCAATATCATCTGCGAAGCGAAGGTTGGTGATTGTTCTTCCTCCGATGATGACAGTGCGTTTGTGGTCATGCAAGGCATCCTCCATGATCCTTTCCAGGAAAATGTTGAAGAGTGTAGGTGACAGTATATATCCCTGTCTGACTCCAACTGTTTTTTGAAACCAATCTCCTCTGCTGCCATTGATGAGAACAGCACTGGTGGCTTTGTCACAGAGGTGCTCAACAACCTGCACCAGGTCTGAGCTGATGTTGTACTTCCTCATAGTTGCCCATAAGGCTGCAAGCCATACCATATCAAAGGCCTTTTTGAAATCTATAAAGACGTGATATTGATTATGCTGATGCTGAAGGTATTTCTCGCAAAGGTGTGTGAGACTGAAGATTTGTTCTGTGGTGTTCCTTCCTGCTCGGAAGCCTGCCTGCTCTTCAGCAATAATTTTCTCTGCTTGAGGCTTTAGTCAGTTGAGAATTATTTTCAGGATGACTTTGCTCGGGTGACTGATCAAACTGATGGTTCTGTAGTTTTGGCATAGCTGTAGGTTTCCTTCCTTGGGGAGCATGATGACCAAGGACTGAGTCCATGTGGTGGGCATTTCTCCTGTCTGCCATATCTTGTTGCAGATTGTTGTTAGGACTGTGACTATCTCTTCTCCTCCTGCTTGAATGTGCTCTGCTGGTATGTTGTCAATGCCAGCTGACTTTCCTTTCTTTAGTGACCTAACGGCGATTTCTAAGAATGGGGTTGTCATCAATTTTTTCTGCCTGAGTGCAATTTAGTACTGTTGGATCTTCCTGGGTCTTATGATTGTATAATTATGAGCAGTATTCTGTCCATCACTTGAGGATCTCTTGATCTAAGGTGATGCATTCTCCAGATTTGTATTGGATGGTGGTAGTTTTCCCATGTTTATGGGTTATGAGATCTTTCACCATTTGATATGCCATTTTGCTGTCATTCTTAGACTTTCTTCGATTTTGCAGCATTGTCTTTATATCCAGGATTCCTTTGCCTTTTTCATGCTTTTCCTGATCATGTTATTTATCTCTCTGTATTTTCTAACTCCTTCATGATCTCTTTTTCCCTTTTTCAGTTCTCTTCTTTTGTCGCCTAGTTCAAGGACATCTGCTGTGACCCAAGGTTTCTTTGTTCGACGATATTTGCCAATGATCTCGCTAGCTGTTCTGGTCACAGCTGTGTTGATTCAGGTTGTTAAGGACTCTAGGTCGGTGTCTTGGCTGTCCAGGGCTATCAAAGGTGCAAATTTAACGCCTATCATTGCTTGGAAGGCTTCTGCGACCTTCTAATCCATCAATTTTTCAACGTCAAATCTGATTTTCAGTTGGTTAGGCCTTTTGACCATTTTCCGGTGGAGGTGAAAAGCTGTCATTAATAAGTAATGGTCACGTTAATTTCTGCTCCTGGAAAACCTATTTTTCTGGTTATATTCAGTCCTGTGCAGAATCGTTTTTTCATCAAGATGTAGTCAATCTGGTTGTAATGTTGTCCATCTGGACTGTGCCAGGTCCATATTCTAGATGCTTTGTGCGGGCCGAATGTTTCGGCTAGCCCAAGATTGTTGTAGGCAGCACGCTAAGAGCCTGAGGCCTCTTTCATTTGTTTCTGCATTGCAGAAGGGTCTACAGGTGCTTTCCCAGTTTGCCTGTGAATCAACTCCCACTTTTGCATTCAAGTCTCCTTGTACAAGCAGAATAAAATGTCCTTCTTGGGTGAGTTGCCAATGACATCTTGCAGTTGGTTAAAAAAATTCTCTAGTTCGTTGTCATCATAGTTAGATGTGGGTGCATAGGCCTGTATGAATGTGATATTGAAGGGAGTCGCCCTCAGGCGGATGGTAATGAGCCTGCTTGAGATTGGGCAGCAACCCATAATGCTGTTCACAATGCCCTTGTGGACAAGAAATCAAACGCCATGATTGTGTGTGTCACCTCTTCCGCTGACGTAGACTTATGCCTTTCATCTGTTGTTACTTCGCGCACTTCGCAGAGACCAATAATGTTCCAGTTGTACCTCTCCACCTCATGTGTAAGTTCTTTTAACTTTCCCACAGCACTTAGTGTTCTAACGTTCCATGTACTGATGACGATCTTTTCTCTTCCACGGATCTTGGTAGTGGGGGCACCAGTAGCATACTTGTCACATCCGTCCTGGTGTGCTGCGGAAGGCGCGGTCATTGTTGACCCGGGCTGCGACCGATCTGGTATGGAAAAATTGTTATTTGTCTTCATGTGGTGTATCAAGGGCAAGATACAGCCTGGCGAAGCCCATCCCTCTCCAGACCGGATGACCACAGCCGAAATCCACTGATATAATGTGACACGCCCTGGCCCTGAGCACATGGTCATTGAGCTTATCTTGGAGAGATTCCGCCCAGGCCATTAACTTCATCAAGGAAGACTTCCGCCCAGTGATGCTGTGCTATCATCACACTATTTTACCCATAGTTGGGAGACTCGTGGGGGCTGGAGCGTCTTATTCCATCACGTAAGGATCCAATGGACCTATACCACTGCCCATACTAACACACAATTCTCACCAATAATGCGTTTATTTGCTTCATTGGGCTTCAGCTTCTAATTATAAATCCTCCCCACTGTGAAGTCAATAGAACAAAGGATAAAACTTCGTTTAGCAAGTGACAGATGCACAAATTAACAATTAATAGAAATGTACTCATCCTTCATAGCCAAGTATATATAATACACAATGAAATATTTAAATTTATCAAGACGGTTTAGGAAATAATATTCTAATTACCTTTTTGTCTAATGAAACTCTACAACAATAAATAACTAAATTTGGCACTATATACTAATAGAATCAAATCATGCCTAGTTTATGTCTCTTCATTTACCACTCATACATTCTTATTTACGGCATAGCTTGTAACTACAAATACTTGATATATCGTTTATCATATTTTCGTTTTCCGCGCATCGGTTCTGAGTGGACCTCTAATTTGTATTAGTGCATCAGGGTGTTCCCAAAGATCAGTTTTTATTTGATGCATCAAAAGATTATTTTTGAGCGTATACGAGGGTCTGGTAACACCACTCTGATGCAGATATTCATCAACAAGTGAGACAAAATCATTATCAATGTTAACATTAGCTGTCAGATTGTCTCACACCAAGTTGGTTAATTCAGCAACCTCATCGCGTTAGCCAGAATCCATTACGTATATACAATGATAAATCTTTATCTTAAACACAAACGCCAAAGATGGTTAAATAACCTTCAGGATAAACGTGAAATGTTTCAAATTGAATTTGATCTTTAGCTATATTGCTGCCGTATATACGAAAGATTTTGAAATCACTATGTCGGGTTCATTACGAAGTAATACTCATATACCAGGCTCATTATTAATAATTGCTGTTATTTGACTCCATCCACTATCAAAACCGGATACGATAAATAAATACGATCCAGGCACATGCGTTCTTAATATGTATAAATATATGTTATCAAACTCATTTATATTATCAACAATAATTCGACCATTTGCTATCTTCAATTTAACTGTTTCCTCTTCTTTCCTGGACAGCAGTTTACGTACGCTGTAAATGAACTAACTACACGTGGTAGTGGCACGTTAGCAATTTGTTCATCCACATGTTGTGTCGTTGTAGCATTAATATCATCAACATAATCTGAAACAATCGACACGCAGCTGTCTCTGAATCCACCATTTTCAGTGATCACTGATTTTGTTAGGACTGTACCTTTTAATTTGACACTTGAATGTCCACGTTAGATGATTGCAGTTTGTCAGTTTGATCTTGAAACAAAACAACTCACCTGGATAGACACCAGCAACAACACGCTATTCAGTCAAATCCAATTTGGTGGCAAACCTGCTTAGATCTACACCAGCACCACGCAAGATGAGTAATGTCCGTAAATGTTAATATACGTTTTGTATAATATTAAGCGTTCTTCAGAGTACAATCAGTAGGTGCTTTCGATGTTGATAGTGAGGTATCTTTCCATTTTGCCATTGCATGCAAGGCTTAAACAAAAAGATGACCGCATATTGTTCCGTCCAACTGGGTTTACAATAGTATAGATTAATTAAACAGTGGTTGTTTTCCGCTTAGGGTATTAGTGGCCTTCATTAAATAACTAACACCCTCAACTGGTGGAGAAAGTCCATACGAGTCAAAATGCAAACGCGGACGATGTGTCACCACATGTGCGACCCAATGAGTGCGAGGTCCTGTTGTCAAAATCCGGTTGCGTGGCAACATAGATGCGAGTTCACATAGCATAAAGACACCATAAAGATGCTTAACTGATTTTGTAAAAATAGTAAATCAAGATTGGTCAATGGTCGCGTGGCCTTTTGTGTGCTGTATCGGGTAATCGAAAACCTCTTTCTGACGGTATTCGACGACTTGTTCCTGGTAATCGAAGGGCTTTCTCTTTTTTTATAGACCTACAAAAACACCTCTCATTCCCTCTTTCAGCGCCATCCCAGATGCTGTTCCAACAGGCCCCTAACGAGGCAGCTTTTGCAGCAACTGGAGTCGCCGATTTGAACAAAGATGGAATCGCTGCAATAAATGAAAATATTGAGCTGATCTAATACATTTGTGTTCCCTCTGATTTGGATAACTTTAGCACCACTGAAGTCTTATAGTGTTTAGCTGTATTAAGCTGAGTTGTATGTGGATCAACCGCACATCGACATTTCCAGTTAATTCAGATAGAGAAATTTTCACTGTGACCCCAAAACCGTTTTTCATTGCGCTATTTATTTGTCATGTTGAATTTCACTAAGGCCGACCTTTGTGATAGGGCTTTATTATTTAAATACGTAACAAGTTCAATTAAAAATTCTATGCATATTCCACAGGCGCATCAAGGACCTTCATTCGGCCGCCCGCAACCTCTAACAACAAAGTCTTGTCGACTGGTCGACTGAACTCCCACAGCGCACCAGCACTCCCAGGCCATCTTGCGCCACACAAAAGGGCACATCTTTGATCGTCTAAAAGTGGTAAAAGGCCTCGCATCGACCAGCGATACGAAACCAAACAGTTGAAAGTAAAACAATAAAATGGCAACAGTAATAAATAAATAAAGCTTCCCGATCAACGGGGAGTGTAAATGATGTATCATAATGAAAACAGATGAAAGGTAATTAAAATTTAGCGACGGTATATATAGCACATAAAACTGCTCAAGGTCATAGCATAAAAGCTATAGCTTATGATAAATGTTTACTTCCTTCAGGAAGTCTATAATACAAGACACGCTCACTGTATCAAAGAGCTCCCTAATGTCATGCACATTGTAATACTGATCACGCGTAGGTTGGAGGTCGAAACACTCCAACATAAAGTGCTTAACGGTGAATGGTTCATTGCAAGAAATGCACTCTGGTGGGTCTTCTCCTTTTAGTATGTAGGAGTGGGTTAAATAAGTATGACCAATTCGAATTCTTGCAATGACTACCTCCTCCCTACGGACGGTTCGGTAGGAAGGAGTCCATTCTCCTAGGGTTGGCTTGATGGCATGAAGTTTGTTATTCACGGCATCATTCCATGACGCCTGCCATTTCTGACGTAAACATTCTTTGATACTAGGTTTAAAATCAGTATACGGTATTTCAAAATCAGATGGTTCTAGTGATAGGGCCATTTTAGCAGCGCGGTCTGCTTTGTCATTACCTTTAATTCCAATATGGCTGGGTAACCAACAGTATACTATATTGTGGGAGGTACTCAGCTTAGTATGTTTGAGGAGAATATTGGCTAATAATGGGTTCTCCAGTTTTCTATTATGTAGTGACTGAAGTACTGATAGTGAATCGGAGAAGATGATGCTGTTTAAACTACGCTTGCTTTCAATATATTGCAAAGCAAGGTCTAGTGCTCTGATTTCGGCTGAGAAAATTGATGTACCATTTGGCAAGCGAACTTTTGTTGTGTGTTTTCCACTAACGATGGCTGCAGCAGCTATTTCCTCGTATTTTGATCCATCAGTATATATTCTTGTATAATTTTCAAATTGGGTGAGGAGTTCATGATAAGAATTGTGGAAGATGGAAGGGTTTGTCTCCGATTTTTTTCCATCGTGAAACGCAAAAAGTACTTTTGGTTGTTGAAGAGCCAGGGAGGTGTTTCGGAGACGGACGTTTTCTGAATTTTTGAAAGATCAATTTTGGTACTGTCAAGGCATGGTAATAGTCTAATGCCAAAGGCAGGTGTGGCGTTTGGTTTATTTTCATATAAGGTTTTGTATTTGGGTTTAAAAACAGCCGAAAAGCAGGGTTCAGAGGGTTTGATCTTAATTTGAGAGCATACTGTGCAGAAAGCATTTCTCTACGTTGTGATAAAGGTGGTTCGTTTGCTTCAACGAGTAGGCTTTCACACGGGGATGTCTTAAATGCTCCCAGAGCGAGTCTTATTCCCTGATGATGAATTGGGTCAAGCATCTTCAAATAGGACTTCCTAGCTGAACTATAAACAACGCAACCATGGTCTAGTTTCGAGCGAATAGACGTTCTATATAAACTGATTATGACTTTTCTATCAGCACCCCAGTCAGTGTGCGCTACTACTGTAAGTAAATCTAGAGACTTCAAGCATTTAGCTTTCAAATTCTTCAGGTGTGGAATAAAAGTCAGTTTTCTGTCGAAGATAATACCAAAAAGTTTTGTTTCCTCAACAACTGGAATAGGTGTTCCGTCCAGCGTGAGTTTAGGTTCATCATGATGTCTTCGTAGCTGACAGAAATACATACATACAGTTTTTGATTTCGAGAATTTGAAACCGTTAGTATTGGCCCATTTTTGAATCTTGTTGATATTTTGCTGTAGTTGTCTTTCAATTGTATGCATGTGCTTTGATCGGTAACATATTAAAAAGACATCAACGTATAAGGAGCAATCCACACCAGGAGCCATACACTTGGTGATGCTATTAATTTTTATGTTGAAAAGCGTCACCGATAAAATACTGCCCTGGGGCACACCCATCTCTTGATCGTGCATATCAGAGAGGGCGGAGCCCACTCGTACCTTGAATTCCCTGTCTGAGAGGAAGTTTGATATGAAAGAGGGCAGACGGCCTTTTAGACCCAGATCGTGCAGGTCATTTAGTATTCCGTACTTCCATATTGTATCATAGGCCTTTTCCAAATCAAAGAAAACCGCTACTAAGCGTTCCTTCTTGATGAAAGCGTCGCGAATAAATGTTTCCAGTCTAACCAAATGATCATTGGTACTACGTCCATATCGAAAGCCACATTGACGAGGAGATATTAAATTGTTGGTTTCCAAATACCATACAAGCCGAGAATTGATCATTCGTTCCATTGTTTTGCATACGCAGCTAGTCAGTGATATGGGTCTATAGTTGGTAGGATCTGCGCTATCTTTGCCTGGTGTGGGAATTGGTATTACCGTTGCTTCTTTCCAAATTGTTGGTACATTACCGGTAATCCATAAATCATTGAAGATTTCCAGAAGAACTGTTAAGGA
Organism: Megalonaias nervosa; assembly: GCA_016617855.1. Taxonomy (NCBI): domain Eukaryota; kingdom Metazoa; phylum Mollusca; class Bivalvia; order Unionida; family Unionidae; genus Megalonaias; species Megalonaias nervosa. The sequence goes on along the minus strand of JAECUM010013992.1, from coordinate 19,907 downwards.
TAGTTCTGGAAGGTGTTTCAAAAACTGGTAGTGTATATCGTCAGGCCCAGCAGATGTATCATGAAAGCTTCGGAATAATTAGATGATGAAGAATTTTTAGAGAAACAATCAGCAAGTACATTAGCTATTTCATGTTTGGTATTGAAATTGTTGTTATTTAGTTTCAGATGTCGGAAAGAATTGTGTTTTCCCTTTCCATTTATTTTGCGGATCGTGTCCCAAACTTTATTTTTTGGAGGAACGAGAATTTAAAGTTGAAACATATTTTTTTCCATGATGCTCTTTTACTTTAATCGTGCGGAGAGTATTGTTCATACGGTACTGAGTTAAATTTTCGGGCGTTGGACGATTATTAAATTTTTTCAGTGCTTCTCGGCGTTGTCTAATTGCTTCTTTACATTCTTTAGTGAACCACGGTTTTTGGGTTCTTTTACAGTTCTGTGAGGACTTAGAAATGGATTCTTCTGCAATCTCAATTAAGACGGATGTAAATTGTCGAATAGGGTCATTGTCGTTTAGGACGGTATTCCTGTTAAGCCTAGCTGTACAAAGTGTTTCAAATTTGGCCCAGTCAGTCTTCTTTAAATTCCACCGTGGAATAACGTCATCAATTGTAACGTTGGCGTTCTTAAGAGAGATTGGAAAGTGATCACTGCTGTGAAGGTCATCAGCGACCTTCCAATTAAAATCCAAAAGTAGTGAAGGATAACAAATTGTCAAGTCGATACACGTGTATGTACCAGTTCCTGGGTGTAAGTATATTGGAGATTTGGTGTTATATAGACACAAATCGTATCTAGTAATGAAATCTTCAACCTTTTTGCCCCTGTCGCTTATGTAATTTGATCCCCATAAAATGTTATGGGCATTAAAATCACCGAGTAAAACAAATGGCGCAGGAAGTTGTTGAACAAGAGTGTCTAATTCATTTGGTAGTAGGTTGGTGTTTGGTGGTATATAAATAGAACAAAAAGTAATCACTCGATGTAGAGTGACACTACAGCAATGGCTTGCAAATTTGTGTTTAAAGGGATGACGCTATGTGGGGCTCTATTGTTCACAGCAATAGAAACTCCTCCTGAGGCCCTGTCAACATTCTGAAAGTAGGTGTTAAACAGGGAGTAGTTTTAAGTGTGATGTTGTCCGTATCTTTTAAAAAGGTTTCCTGAAGGCATAGTATTGCAGGATCATATTCGTTTAAAAGCAGGAGAATATCATTGTAATTGGCTTTAAGTCCTCGACAATTCCATTGTATGATCGTGTTCTTCATTATAAGTTTAGAGTGGAGATTTTGGAGCTAGGTTAGACTTTTCGCAGAGAGAATCTGTATGGTTATTTCTCTGGAGGAAGTACGGGGATGATTTTTTTGTTAGGTCTGGAGCTACTTTGAGAACATGGAGCAGTATCTTCTGCATCCATGCTCTCAATGTCCCCAAACCTGTTATAGAGTTTGATAGGGTCATCAGACCCCTTTTGCTGCCTATTTCCTTGAGATCTGTTTTTGTTCTTTGGTGATTTCGGTGGTTGGGTATTATCAAAAATTGTTTGGCTAGATTACGTGGGTTTTTTGCTTGGTAATAGAGGGTGTTAGAGCGAGGTGTTGACTCGGGTGGATCTGTCTGTGTTTGAGCGTCCTTCGTTGCTTTGGGATTGTTCTTCACTACAATGGAGAAGGATGGGCCAGGAAGGGATGATTTTGCCTGTACAAGCTTTCTGGCCTTTGGATAAGGAATTATTAGTTGTGTATTTTACCCTCTGTATTTCCTTCTCCTGTTTCCAGGTATCACAATCATTGGAATTGGCGTGATGCTCCTTTCCACAGTTGACACACTGCGGAGTGGCTCTACACTCAGAATCCTGGTGAGAATGGTCTCCGCATCGGCCACATATTTGGCTTTTTGAGCAGCTGTCTTCATGATGGCCATATTTCTGACACTTATAGCATCGAAGTGGGTTTGGAATGTACACATCAACCTTCACTTGCAAAAATCCAACTTTGACCACTCTGGGTACTGTTGATTTATTGAAGGTGAGTATAATGGTGTTGGTGTCCTGCAGATTGTTGTTACGTTTAATAGGTATTCTACGGACTGCAGTGACACCTTCATTTTTCATTCCTTCAATGATATCCATGTCGCTGACTCCAGCCAAGTCTCGACAGCGAATCACGCCTTTGGACGTATTGAGTGTTGTGTGAGCGAATGATGAGACTGGAATGTCGAAGAATGTTTTCATTTTCTTGATGTTTTCTGTTTGACTACGTCGTTCACATTCAACAAGTAGGCAACCCGATTTCAACTTTTTAACACTTTTTGGTGTACCGATCAATCCCGTTATTGTCTTTTCAATTACAAAGGGAGAGAGTGCACTAAGCGGTTTTGAGGCATCTTTTGATTGTATAACCATGAAGCGTGGGAATGACTCCACACTGCATGGTTCTTTTTCCGAGTCAGATAGTCGTTTCGTTCGTTTGTTTTGATTTTTTTTCCTTGAATTTTCCATTTTTTTTGAGGACTTCAGCACCCGTGCTCCCCACCCACCATGGATCCCAACAAGGGGACACTTTTCAAGTGCCAGGGATACACAGGTGTTATACTCAGTCGGTACAATTATCTCCCGATTGACCCGTTAAGCCACCGCCTTCTAGGAAGTCTTCTAAGACTTATGAAAGGGAACGTTAAACAGATAGAATGTATGGGCAACGGTGGTATCAAGAGAGATACGAGAAAGATAAAGAAAGTAATCGAGTAAATAAAGACCTCCTAGGGCTCGCCGTGACCAGCCGATTTGTCGAGGCCGGGCCCATCCCGACCACCCGTCTAAAAGAAGTAGAGGCCAAAGTAGTGTATTGCATCGGAAAGCCTCTGCTCAACTACCTGGATCCTTTCCTCCCCCGACACGTGTCGCAACCCACCGCAAACAGGTTGCCTCTACTTAGTCGCCTCTTACGACACGTAGCGAGGTACGTCGGGCCTATTCTACAACCCCGGACTCGCAGGGGGGGCAAAGTCTTGTCAGAAAGCATCGCAACATGATATCTGTAAAAAAAACACCGCCAGCGTTATGTTATCTATCCGTACATGAAAACACGTCGATAACGGACTGGATGAACAGCCCCATGTGTTTTAAAGGAAAGTAATACATCGGAACAGCTTACTACGATCTTGTTGTGAAATCTTCAGACCCTTGAGGATAATTTATTTCGGTAAATGTACGACCCCAGATGGTGATATGCACGTGCAAAATGAGATGTGGCGTCTCCATAGTTTCAATTTACTATCTGAAGCACCACAAGCACGTGCTTTGGTTGGTTGGTTGATTGATTGAATTTTTTACGGCGCACCAGCACTATGAGGCTATTTAGCGCCATACAAAAGGTTATATCTTTCATTATTTAAAAGTGGTAAAAGATTACGTATCGACCAGCGATACGAAACCAAACAGTTGAAGGTAAAACGATAAAATAGTAACGGTGATAAATAAAGTTTCCAGATCAACGGGGGGTGCAAATGATGTATGACAACTAAAACAGATGAAAGGTAATTAAAATCTAACGACGGTATATATATAGCACATAAAACTGTTTAAGGTGATAGCATAAAAGCTATAACTTATGATAAATATTTACTTCCTTCAGGAAGTCTATAATATAAGAAATGCTAACTGTATCAAAGAGCTCCCTAATGTCATGCACATTGTAATAATGGTTACGCGTAGGTTGGAGGTCGGAACACTCCAACATAAAGTGCTTAACAGTGAATGGTTCATTGCAAGATATGCACTCTGGTGGGTCTTCTCCTTTTAGTATATAGGAGTGGGTTAAATAAGTATGGCCGATTCGAATTCTTGCAACGACTACCTCCTCCCTACGGACGGCTCTGTAGGAAGGAGTCCATTCTCCTAGGGTTGGCTTGATGGCATGAAGTTTGTTATTCACGGCATCATTCCATGATGCCTGCCATTTCTGACGTAAACATTCTTTGATACTACGTATAAAATCCGTATACGGTGTATTAAAATGAGATGGTTCTAGTGATAGAGCCATTTTAGCAGCGCGGTCTGCTTTGTCATTACCTTTAATTCCAATATGGCTGGGTAACCAACAGTATACTATATTGTGGGAGGTACTCAGCTCAGTATGTTTCAGGAGAACATTGGCTAATAATGGATTCTCCAGTTTTCTATTATGTAGTGACTGAAGTACTGATAGTGAATCGGAGAAGATGATGCTATTTAAAATACGCTTGCTTTCAATATATTGCAAAGCAAGGTCTATTGCTCTGATTTCAGCTGAAAAAATGGATGTACCATTTGGCAAGCGAACTTTTGTTGTGTGTTTTCCACTAACGAAGGCTGCAGCAGCCTTTTCCTGATCTTTTGATCCATCAGTATATATTCTTGTATAATTTTGAAATTGGGCGATTAGTTCATGGTAAGTGTTGTGGAAGATGGAAGGGTTTGTCTCCGATTTTTTTCCATCGTGTAATGTGAAAAGTACCTTTGGTTGTTGAAGTAGCCAGGGAGGTGTTTCGGAGACGGTCGTTTTCTGAATTTTTGAAAGATCAATTTTGGTACTGTCAAGGCATGGTAATATTCTAATGCCAAAGGTAGGTATGACGTTTGGTTTATTGTCATATAAGGTTTTATATTTGGGTTCAAAAACAGCCGAAAAAGCAGGGTTCAGAGGGTTTGAGCTTAATTTGAGAGCATACTGTGCAGAAAGCATTTCTCTACGTTGTGGTAAAGGTGGTTCGTTCGCTTCAACGAGTAGGCTTTCACACGGGGATGTCTTAAATGCTCCCAAGGCAAGTCTTATTCCCTGATGATGAATTGGGTCTAGCATCTTCAAATAGGACTTCCTAGCTGAACCATAGACAACGCAACCATGGTCTAGTTTCGAGCGAATAAATGTTCTGTATAAACTGAGTATGACTTTCCTATCAGCACCCCAGTCGGTGTGCGCTATTACTTTAAGTAAGTCTAGAGACTTCAAGCATTTAGCTTTCAAATTCTTCAGGTGTGGAATAAAGGTCAGTTTTCTGTCGAAGATAATACCTAAGAATTTTGCTTCCTCAACAACTGGAATAGGTGTTCCGTCCAGCGTGAGTTTAGGTCCATCATGATGTCTTCGTAGCTGACAGAAATGCATACATACAGTTTTTGATTTCGAGAATTTGAAACCGTTAGTATTGGCCCAATTTTGAATCTTGTTGATATTTTGCTGTAATTGTCTTTCAATTGTATGCATGTGCTTGGATCGGTAACATATTAAAAAGTCGTCAACATATAGGGAGCAATCCACACCGGGAGTCAGACACTTGGTGATGCTATTAATTTTTATGTTGAAAAGCGTCACCGATAAAATACTGCCCTGGGGCACACCCATCTCTTGATCGTGCATATCAGAGAGGGTGGAGCCCACTCGTACCTTGAATTCCCTGTCTGAGAGGAAGTTTGATATGAACGAGGGCAGTCGGCCTTTTAGACCCAGATCGTGCAGGTCATTTAGTATTCCGTACTTCCACGTTGTGTCATAGGCCTTTTCCAAATCAAAGAAAACCGCTACTAAGTGTTCCTTCTTGATAAAAGCGTCGCGAATAAATGTTTCCAGTCTAACCAGATGATCATTGGTACTACGACCATAACGAAAGCCACTTTGGAAAGGAGATATTAAATTGTTGGTTTCCAAATACCACACAAACCGAGAATTGATCATTCGTTCCATTGTTTTGCATACGCAGCTAGTTAATGATATAGGTCTATAGTTGCTAGGATCTGCGCTATCTTTGCCTGGTTTGGGAATTGGTATTACTGTTGCTTCTTTCCAAATTTTTGGTACATTACCAGTAATCCATAAATCATTGAAGATTTCCAGAAGAACTGTTAAGGATAGTTCTGGAAGGTGTTTCAAAAACTGGTAATGCATATCGTCAGGCCCAGCAGATGTATCATGGGCCTTATTCAAAGATTCCATAAGCTCCGACAATGAAAACGGTTGGTTATAGCTCTCTGAGTTATTCGATGTGAATTTCAACCGTGTTTTTTCTTTATGAGCTTTCAATCTTCGGAAAGCTTCTGAATAATTAGACGATGAGGAATTTTTGGAGAAACAATCAGCAAGTACATTAGCTATTTCTTGTTTGGTATTGAAATTGTTATTATTTAGCTTCAGATGTCGGAATGAATTGTATTTTCCCTTTCCATTTATTTTGCGGATCGTGTCCCAAACTTTCTTTATTGAGGAACGAGAGTTTAAAGTTGAAACATATTTTTTCCATGATGCTCGTTTACTTTCTTTAATTATGCGGCGAGCTTTGGCCCGAAAAATACAGTACTGAGTTAAGTTTTCGGGCGTTGGACGATTATTAAATTTTTTCAGTGCTTCTCGGCGTTGTCTAATGGCTTCTTTACATTCTTTAGTGAACCACGGTTTTTGGGTTCTTTTACAATTCGGCGAGGACTTAGGAATAGATTCTTCTGCAATCTCAATTAAGACGGATGTAAATTGTCGAATAGGATCAATATCGTTTAGGACGGTATTCCTGTTAAGTCTAGCTGTACAAAGTGTTTCAAACTTGGTCCAGTCAGCTTTCTTTAAATTCCACTGTGGAATCGTGTCATCAATTGTAACGTTGGTGTTCTTAAGAGAGATTGGAAAGTGATCACTGCTGTGAAGGTCATCAGCGACCTTCCAATTATAATCCAAAAGTAGTGAAGGAGAACAAATTGTCAAGTCGATACATGTGTATGTACCAGTTCCTGGGTGCAAGTACGTCGGAGATTTGGTATTAAATAGACACAAGTCGTGTCTAGTAATAAAATCTTCGACCCTTTTGCCCCTGTCGCTTATGTAATTTGATCCCCATAAAATATTATGGGCATTAAAATCACCGAGTAAAACAAATGGTGCAGGAAGTTGTTGAACAAGCGTGTCTAATTCGTTTGGTAATAAGTTGGTGTTTGGTGGTATATAAATAGAACAAAATGTAATCACTCGATGTAGAGTGACACTCACAGCAATGGCTTGCAAATTTGTGTTTAAAGGGATGACGCTATGTGGGGCTCTATTGTTCACAGCAATAGAAACCCCTCCCGAGGCCCTGTCAACGTTCTGTAAGTAGGTGTTAAACAGGGAGTAGTTTTTAAGTGTGATGTTGTCCGTATCTTTTAAAAAGGTTTCCTGAAGGCATAGTATTGCAGGATCATATTCGTTTAAAAGCAGGAGAATATCATTGTAATTGGCTTTAAGTCCTCGACAATTCCATTGTATGATCGTGTTCTTCATTATAAGTTTAGAGTGGAGATTTTGGAGCTAGGTTAGACTTTTCGCGGAGAGAATCTATATGGTTATTTCTCTGGAGGAAGTACGGGGATGATTTTTTTATTAGGTCTGGAGCTACTTTGAGAACATGGAGCAGTATCTTCTGCATCCATGCTCTCAATGTCCCCAAACCTGTTATAGAGTTTGATAGGGTCTTCTGACCCCTTTTGCTGCCTATTTCCTTGTGATCTGTTTTTGTTCTTTGGTGATTTCTGTTGTTGGGTATTATTGAATGTTGTTTGGGTAGATGCCGTGGTTCTTTGTGCTTGGTAATGGGGGGTGTTAGTGCTTGATGTTGACTCGGGTGCATCTGTCTGCGTTTGAGCGTCCTTCGTTGCCTTGGGATTGTTCTTCACTACAGTGGAGAAGGATGGGCCAGGAAGAGATGTTTTTGCCTGTACAAGCTTTCTGGCCTCTGGATAGGGAATGTTGGATGTATATTTAACCCTCTGTATTTCCTTCTCCTGTTTCCAGGTATAACAATCCTTGGAATTGGCGTGATGCTCCTTTCCACAGTTGACACACTGCGGAGTGGCTCTACACTCAGATTCCTGGTGAGAGTGATCTCCGCATCGGCCACATATTTGGCTTCTTGAGCAGCGGTCTTCATGATGACCATATTTCTGACACTTATAACATCGAAGTGGATTTGGTATGTACACATCAGCCTTCACTTGCAGAAAGCCAACTTTGACCACTCTGGGTACTGTTGGCTTGTTGAAGGTGAGTATAATGGTGTTGGTGTCCTGCAGGTTGTTGTTACGTTTAATAGGTATTCTACGGACTGCAGTGACACCTTCGTTTTTCATCCCTTCAATGATATCCGTGTCGCTGACTCCAGCCAAGTCACGACAGCGAATCACGCCTTTGGACGAATTGAGTGTTGTGTGGGCGAACGAGGTCACTGGGATATCGAAAAATGTTGTCATTTTCTTGAGGTTTTCTGCTTGACCTCGTCGCTCACACTCGACAAGTAGGCAGCCCGATTTTAACTTTTTAACACCTTTTGGTGTACCAATCAGTCCCATAATTGTTTTCTCGATCACAAACGGAGAGAGTACATTAAGCAGTTTTGTGGCATCTTTAGACTGTATAACCATGAAGCGTGGAAATGAATCCACACCACATGGTTCGTCATCTGAGTCAGATCCAGTTTTGGTACGCTTGAGTTGATTTTTTTTTGGAAATATCCATGTTGGTGGATTTAAAATTCAGCACCCGTGCTCCCCGCCCACCAAGGAGCCCAACAAGGGGACACTTTTCAAGTGTCAGGGATACACAGATGTTATACTCAGTAGGTAAATTCACCTCCTGATTCATCCCATAAGACATACTCAGTCGGTAAAATTACCTCCCAATTGACCCGTTGAGCCACCGCCTTCTAGGAAGTCTTCTAAGACTTGGAAAAGGGAAAGTTAAAGGGATAGAATGTAGGGGCAACGGTGGTATCAAGAGAGATACAACGAGAAAGATAAAGAAAGTGAGCGAGTAAATAAAGACCTCCTAGGGCTCGGCGTGACCAGCCGATTTGTCGAGACCGGGCCCATCCCGACCACCCGTCTAAAAGAAGTAGAGGCCAAAGTAGTGTATTGCATCGGAAAGCCTCTGCTCAACTACCAGGATCCTTTCCTCCTCCGACACGGGTCGCAACCCACGGCAAACAGGTTGCCTCTACTTAGTCGCCTCTTACGACACGTAGCGAGGCACGGCGGGCCAATTCTACAACCCCGGACCCGCAGGGGGGCACGTGCTTTGGCGCTAAGACCATGTTGGTTACTTGTTTGCCAAGTGAGCTACCCCCACATAATACTTGGAGGGTGCGTGTCTGTGGTATACGCGAGAAACGACAGCGTTGACACGGTTCTAGATTGCATAAAAGGTAACTAACGTAATTATTTAGTCAGGGAAGGGGTTATCACAGGCAACCACAAAGCAAATGTGGACAATCAACTTCACCAACAGCACCTCCTGGACGTCAAATTGTCTCGTTGGCGTTGTTCTTACGAAATTAGGTAACTGTGTGTTGAGCTCCATAAATAACCTTGCGAACATCTCATTATAGCTCTACTATGTGACAGAGGGGAATTGCACACGAACAATTCAATAAGCCAGCAATTTGTTGTGACCGACGCTGTGAAAATACAAGGTTGAAATCAGGATTAGGAAACGATAAATCTTGTACTTCGTCTGAAGTGACATGGTGTGCTGCACGGTTATTAGGATGTCTCATTAATATGCGGTCTAAGATCTGCATGATCAGTTGTATCTTTCACAAACATCATTGTTGGACCAACTGTTCTCGTGTAATACTCGCCTATCTGGCTAGTCCGAGAATCATCGCGGCTACGTCGACGTTGACAAAAATTGATTCGATTTCATTTTCATCGATGCCATAAGATAAACTGTTGAATAACGCCATAATACTGTTGCTGACAAAACCCATTTGGGCACTGGCGGGGTGATCAACATTATCGCGCTGTACAAGTATTAACTCGATTTCCATGAATGCCTCACATGGAAGAAAACTTCTAGGTAAGTCCTGTAGTTCTATTTTTAATTGATTGAGATCCCTAGCTGGATATGAGTAATAATGTAAATCTCTCTTGCTTCTATACGCCAACACAGCATTATCGAATACGGGATCTTATATATCTTTAAAATGAGCCATGGTGAAATTTTACATTACTGATTGTGTGAAAATATGCTTTCCGAATCCACTTCCCATTGTCAGACTTGCATTCTCCGAATGTGACGGTCGTTTTTGAGCGGTTTCATTGATAATTTCACCAACCACAGCCGGCGTTGTTTCTCTTGATGGTAATGTAACCTCTTTTAGTGGCGCTAGATTCACTATTCGTTGTAATCGATCTTGAATCGATAGAACTGCTTGCAATCCCAGTTTTTTTTTTCAACCTATCCCCAGCAATATTTTAATGCTGACAACAAGTCGCATTGCAACTAGTTTAGAAACTGGCACAATGCGTAAAGACTATCCCACAAATATATGTTTGCGCCTGTGAATAATCCAAGAACAATGTTACGGAGGCCAGTTCTATAATATATCGAGTAAACATACTTTATCGCTTTGCAATAGCGCATGGGTCTCACATGTCCACGTACGACAACCATTATATTAAATATCAGATGGATCTATAATATAGAGTTGCATCGTTGACGTTTCGCCTCCAACACCGTCGACATCGTGTATCACCAGAGAGTCAATGTCGATGTACATCTTGACATGACACTCGTAACACGGTTTGATCTTGTTGCAAAAAAAAACTATTACTAGAGCATCTTTGACAAATCCGGAATGGTCGATCAGTATAGATTGGTACTGCGACCTTCCGTTCTGACATTTTAACTCTGATCGGCAACATGACCACCATGAAAGAGCAATCGAGATTCCAATACCGGATCATCGATAAGCCTTTGAAGCTTATATATTTCACTATCACGGACAAGGTCGATTCAGATCCGTTTGCGCAGATTCTCCATCGTTTTTCTGAATACAGCATTGCTAATGAGCTTGAAAATGTCTTTCTCAAACTGATTTGTTGCCTTCGTGCGCAGATCCGCATTCACTTGTATATACGGGCCATCGACGCACGCTGTCGAAATCCAAGCACGCGATGGATCATGGTTTTACACATTCCCAACTGCAAGAACAACATATACATGTTTTCCTTCCTAAGACTTAGAACGAGTTTAAATTTTCATCCTAATTCATTCACACTGATAAGGTGGCAGCCACCAGCCAGGAACCGACAACGTTTCTGCTGCTAACGGATAATCGTTATGAGGGCAATGAATTTGTACAGGGCATTCTAGATCAACTTCCAAAAAGTATCCCTTAGTCTCTGTTAATGTTTATAGGTTTTTGTATGTCAATCTGTCTTGGACAGTTGCAAGCAATAATGTAGGCTGACAAAAAACGTTATAAAAATCATTAATCATTATAAACAAAGCCTTGGTATCTTGAAGGGTTATGAGTTAGTCCCTGAGGCTCATCGGCAAATATTCAGGAATTATGAAAAAGACACTGACCAGACTCATGTCGAACTTGCAAGAAAAAAAGAGCAGTTATTTGATAGATGGTGCTTACTCATCAGACTTAGTTTCAGGACCTGTGACAGTCGGAATAATGTCTAATTTACCCGTTGAGGGCATTCATTTATTACTAGGCAACGACCTAGCTGGAGACAAGGTTGTGGTTAATCCTCTTGTAACTGAGAAGTCTTCTTTGGATCAGAAAGTTTATCCTATTGAAAAAGAATTCCCTGATTTATACCCAGCTTGTGCAGTTACCAGAGCTACGGCAAAGAAAGCTCTTGAGAATGATTTTGATCAGGATATTGTTCCTTTAGCTGACACATGTATTGTCAGGCTTTTGATGAGGTCTCTTTCACTCCTTGTTTGGATCAATCAAACGGTACTGATCACAGTGATCCTCTTTTAACTACTCATTCTCTTTTATCCAATCAGGGTGACAAACGAAAATCACTTGTAGTCGAACAGGAAAAAGATTCTGAGATCTCCTGTTTGTTTCAGAGAGCCATTAGTGAAACTGAAGCCAATGAAGTATCTGTCTGTTATTTCATTAAAAATGGAATTCTTATGAGAAAATGGAGACCTCCCGAGGTACCTGCTGGTGACGAATGGTCAGTGGACTATCAGATTGTTGTTCCAAAATCTTACAGACAGGAAATACTTAGTCTGGCCCATGAAACTCCTCTGGCTTCATCACTTAGGGATTAATAAGACTTATCACAAGATCTTGACTCACTTTTATTGGCCAAAAATCAAAAGTGATGTTTGTAAATACTGCAGATCTTGTCATACTTGTCGAATGGTAGGAAAACCCAATCAGAAGATACCTAAGGCTCATCTGCAACCTATTTCTGCATCTGACGAACCATTTAGCAGAATAATGGTAGATTGTGTTAGTCCCTTACCTAAGACCAAGTCAGGCAACCAATACTTGTTGACCATTATTTGTGCGTCAACAAGATTCCCAGAGGCAATTCCTTTGAGGAATATTAAAACTAAAACGATAGTAAAAGCTTTGATAAAGTTTTTTACTCAGTTTGGCCTTCCTAAATCTGTCCATTCGGATCAAGGATCAAATTTTATGTCTGGAATTTTGCGGCTAATTATGCTTGAATTTGGCATTCAGCAATTCAAGTCAAAAGTGAAATTATGGCTTCACATAACTTTAACGGAGAGAAGTTTTGAGTGTAGTAATGGAGTTCGTTCTCTCTTGCTCATTCTTCAAAATGTTCTTCAACTTAGGTATTACGGCCCTTACAAAGTAAAGAAGAAAATGAATGAGTTAAATTATAATAATAGTACTCTAAAGAAATCAATGGAGTACTATTATATTGAGTAAATTATGCAATTAATTTAGTTGTACCTGTCCCACTCACTGAGAATTTAAGTGAAGGAATTCAATCGGACTCTATTGATTTTGGAGTGACAAATTTTCGGAATTAGGAAATTATGAACAATCTGGACGAGGATCTATCACATTTGCAATAACAAGAAAGGAATGAACTTAAACAGATATTATTTGAAAATGAGCACCTATTTCCAGATGTTCGTACGAGGACAAACAAAATTTTTCATGACGTTGAAACTGTGAATTCCAAACCTGTGAAACAACACCCATACATAATGAACCCTCTCAAACAGGAATACTTGAAAAAAGAAATTCAGTATTTTTGGAGAATGATTTGATAGAGCCCAGTAAAAGTGACTGGAGTTAACCATGTATACTTGTTCCGAAACCAGATAAAACTTTCCGTATGTGCACTGATTATAGGAAGGTGAACAGTGTGACTAAGACAGATTCATTTCCATTACCAAGAATCGATGACTGCATTGATAAAATTGGAAATGCCAAGTATGTCACCAAATTTGACCTTCTGAAAGGATTTTGGCAAATTCCACTGACGGAAAGGGCGAAGGAAATTTCGACATTCGTTACTCCAGATGGAATTTATCAGTATAAACTGATGCCGTTTAGGATGAAGGTTTCGCCAAGTACCTTTCAACGTTTGATGAATATGATTACCTCTTTTCTAAATAATTGTGTTGCTTACATCGATGATGTCATCATCTACAACGACACCTGGAAAGAACATCCAGCAACAATTCAGAAATTCTTTGACAGACTCACTGATGCAAGTTTGACAATCAGTTTATCCAAAAGTGAGTTCTGCCTTGCTTGTGTAATTTTTCTAGGACATGTTGTGGGACATGGACAAGTTAAACCTATAGATGCTAAGGTCAAGGCTATCTCTGAGTTCCCTGTGCCTGTCAGTAAAGGGAACTGATGCGATTTTTAGATAATACCGGCAATTTTGTTCCAATTTTTATATATTGTTAACCCCTGACAAATTTACTGAGTAAGAAAAAAAGTTTCTTTGGACTAAAAAATGTCAGGAGGCTTTTGACAAGTTAAAAGCGCTACATAAGGTTACACCAGTTCTTACAGCTCCAAATTTCAATCAATCATTTAAGCTATCTGTGGATGCAAGTGATGTTGGGGTTGGAGCAGTATTGATTCAAGAAGATAGAAATGGTGTTGATCAGCCATTGTGCTATTTTTCTAAGAAACTGAATAAGCACCAAAGAAACTACTCAACAATCGAGAAGGAATGTTTGGCTTTAATATTGGCTTTACAACATTTTGAAGTTTACATTAGTTCAGCTCCTTCTCCGATTGTTGTGTTTATTGATCACAACCACCTTACTTTCATCGACAAAATGAAAAACGAAAATCAAAGATTATTAAGGTGGAGTTTGTTTTGCACGAATATAATACTGACATCAGGCACATCAAGGGAAAAGACAATTTAATTGCAGATGAACTTTCCCGTGTATAGAAATATTATTTCATGTACACTTTGTATAATTCATAAGAGTTCTTCTTACGTAATTTTTTACCTCATGTATAATTAAGACGTGGTAAAAAGAAAGTTTTATTATATGAATCTTTCTTTTTCTTTATGGGGGAAGTGTTACGTATATGTAATTTAATATACTTGTATGTTAGTTTTAAATTTCTTTTTTACTTTTTTTTTATTTCATTACATGTTATTTTAATGATAACTTTATTCACGGGATTTGACATTTTTCCAGAAATTTCAGTTCAGTTCTGTTAAACCTGATAAACAAGCATTCGTAGAAACATTGTATCCTTTGTTGACCTAGATTCAGAGCCAGTTTCAGCTCTGTAGTGAACAACTTTTTTTTAATGTTTTTTAATTATTGAATCTTATAGTAAGATTCGTTCAGTACAATCGAATTTGTCCATGGCGGACGTGACAACCGGCATTTAATATTACTACGTGGCTAGAAAGGAAGTGATCACTTGACCTTATCAGGTGATCCGTTTTGCGTTTCAGTTAGTGTTAAAACTGACGTATCATAGTGATTTTTGGTCAGTCGTAATTCATACCTTCGGGTTCAAAGTTATTATTTTGTAGTTGCCAGTTTTATTTGCATTTTTCTATTTTTCGGAAGTAATAGTTTATTTTCGCTGGAAAAGTTATCCCGTGCTCATCAGAATTCTTGGACAAAGACATTTACTGAAAATTATTCGGAATTCTAAAGCCGGAATATTATTCTTAGTGATTCAACAAGGAACTGTCGACACGACAACACAAAATAGGTTATCGAAGACCTCATCCGTTTCCATTTTGGAACTTCATCGGGATTCGAACTTTGATTCACTGAGATCTTTTTAGTGATAGGACTTACATTTTTAATTATTGGATTAATTTTGGATTTGATTCATAAACCGTAAGTCCTTTTTCATATTTTTACCTTGTTTTTCTAGGGAAATAAATTATTTTGTTAAATTTACAAAGCTTGTTGGCTTCACTCTTTTCTTTGTTACTTTGTACGAGCCTCGACACTTAACACTCGGACTGACGTCATTACCAGGGAAATTCTCGTACATTCATTTACCTGATAGGTTTAGTGACCACAATGTTATAACCTGTACTCATATCATTAGAAGTATATGTATCACCCAAAACACAAAACCATCAAAATTATATTTGTTTAGCAAAAGGAAATTTGGATGCATTGAGATCTGAAGCTAGTGCCTTTGCAGTATTTAATTGGTCTGGAAGGAGGGATACTGAAGTATGCTGGAAATTTATAAAATCTTTTATAACGTCTATATTTGAAAATTTATTCCATCAAAACTGAGCAGATCGTTGGTTTCAACACCGTGGATTGCATACAACAATGAACACAAAACCCTGCAGTGTGTCTAAAAATTTGATTGAGATGGCTTCACCATGCAATTTCCCCAAAGTACCAGACAAATTAAGAATGTAGAGGTCACGTATTTAGGAGTTGTTGCATGATTTAAGCCCATCAAAAGCTTGTGGTCACTGCTTACAAACCTCTTTCAACAATCTTTGGATATTTGCACACATCCCAAAGGATTCGTCTGAAGTTAGTAAATTCTCACTGTTCAAGAAAAGGTTATCATGCAATAGACATAATTACTACCCAATCTCACTATGTGTTCTTTGCAAAGTGCTTGTTGTTGATGTTTGGGGTTTAACGTCATATCTCAGTGCAAGATTGGCTATACATGGCGGCCAGTATAACTAGCGGAGAAAGTTCCCGGAGAAACTTTGTAAAGAACCACCGACCCAAGGGAAGGTACTGGGGAGTTTTCTCACATAACAACATTGCCCAAACCGATTCTAAAATCCACGCGGAGAGAGGTGATATGGCAGTGGTCTGTAAATTGAGCATCTTGCCTGTTCCAAGCAATTGGATAGTCATTGTATCATATTTGATAAACAGCATGCCTTCCGGAAATTACACAGCTGGAAAACGCAACTGTGTTGTTTTATTTATGATTGAGCTAAATGTTTAGATAAAGGTAGGCAAGTAGACAATTTTTATATTAGATTTTGTAAAAACTTTTGACGCTGTCCCCTACGACTTGTTAAAGAGTAAAATATTCCAATATGGAATTGCAGGCAAAACTCTACGCCTTATTTACTTATTTTTATGTTCAGAGAACAATGTGGAGTTGCAAACGGATCTAAATCTGGTTGGTCCAAAGTAGCTTCAAGAGAATCTCCAAAATAAAATTACTTCTACCTGAGTGCTCTTTTCCCCACACAGTAAGGATACCAGGATTGAAACTGACTAAAAAAATGTCGCCTCTTTGCTGACGACAGTGTACGTTATAGATCAATCAAAAACGAACAGGATACTACGATATTACAAAATGATATTAATAAACTAGGACAGTGGGCACGAAAATGGGGCACGCAATTCCAACCTATAAAATGCAATATAATGCAAATGAAGATATGCCATAAAACCAATATGTCATATTCACTGGAAGGTAATACGTTAGAAAACATCAATGAAATAAAATAGGGTTCACACTCACTAGTAACCTGAAATGGACCCTTTAAATTCAAGAATTATGCACCAAAGTAAACTGTACTTTAGCCTTTTCATTTTGCCCAAAAGTTGCAAAAGGACTAACTTACAAGGGTTGAGTTAGACTATTCTAGAATATGCTTGTACGGTTTCGGTCCCCACCCCACTCCATCCTCGATTCACTCGTTTTAGAACGTCAAATTTAAAATATCCGAAAGAAAACAATCAGGTGTGTTACATATGATTATGACCTGAATATGGAATACGTTGTCTTGGAAACCAATAGCAGTACAGAGATTATAAAAGTAGATTAGTACATTCCTGCAAAGGTCTTGAAAGCAAACCAAAGATACCCTGCCACAACATAATCCCAAACGAACAGGTACAATTCAACATGAAAATACTTTTATGATACCATACGAACAGTCTGATAGTAAGCAAATTTCGTTTTTTGCACAAAACAAACACAGATACCATACAAACTATCTGATAGTAAGCAAATTTTGTTTTCTACACAAAACAAACACAGATACCATACGAACTGTCTCATAGTAAGCAAATTTTGTTTTTTACACAAAACAAACACAGAAATCTTACGAACTCTCTGATAGTAAGCAAATTTTGGTTTTTACACAAAACAAACACAGATACCGTACGAACTGTCTCATAGTAAGCAAATTTCGTTTTTTTCTACACAAAACAAACACAGATACCATACGAACGGTCTGATAGTAAGCAAATTTTGTTTTCTACACAAAACTAACACAAATACCATACGAACTGTCTCATAGTAAGCAAATTTTGTTTTTTACACAAAACAAGCACAGATACCATACGAACGGTCTGATAGTAAGCAAATTTCGTTTTTTACACAAAACAAACACAGAAGCCTTACGAACTGTCTGATAGTAAGCAAGTTTTGTTTTCTTTTACACAAAACAAACACAGATACCATACGAACGGTCTGATAGTAAGCAAATTTTGGTTTTTACACAAAACAATCACAGATTGAAAATTCAATACACAATTAATAATCACAACTGCTCAAATTAATAATGACATTTTCCCTAAAAATAAATGCTTATGGTAACGTTTCACACCGCGCTGTGCAAAAATGTCGTTATGATGTAGTACCGAACTAATCAAGATCAAACTGTCCTATTATGGCGTTACAAATTAGAAACAGTGCCGGATTAAGGCCTTCCAGGGCCCTAAGCACTGAAAATATTATGGTGCCCTCCACCCTTCCTACCAAATGTGAAACTCAAAATAAAAAGAGCTAAAAGGTGGGAAAATACCAATCTTGCCATCATTCCAAATCAAAACACTAGTACATGCAGATCGAAATGGTCATATAAAATTCATTCAATTTTATCATCAACAATTAATTTGAATTTTTCTGGTGCCCCTGTTATGCTGGTGGCCTAAGCACGTGTTTAGTGTGTTTATTGGTAATCCGGCCCTGTTTAGAAAACATGGCTAGAAAAGTTTCGGTATTTTCCTTACGTGTACACGGTGAATGATTTTCGTTTTCGATCAACAGGTCCATCAAGGTGCTGTGTATTCCAAGATGACTTGTGGCGCAGTTGATCTAAAGATACAGAGCACGTTTTTTTTTTTTACCTACTTAACTAACAGATATATTTCATCGTCACTGGTATAAACGGTGAGTTCAAATATTTCATTTTTTGCCACAAGATGAAATATATATGGTATCTATGTAGGAAAATAAACGTGTGTTTTTATCATCTAACAAAATTTGCTCCTGAATCGAAGCTTGAATGATTAACTCACTCCTTAGCACACCACCGCCACCATCCTTGTTGTAACCGGTAATTGTAAACACCGCTAAGACCTACTAACACGTCTATGAGGCACTAAGAGGTACTATGTGTTACAAAGTAGCTTTAAGTAGACATCAAACCACTTACAGAAAATACAATGAAAATTATTAATCTGTATGCATATAAATCTTTGAATACGATAACAGCGACTAAAATAAATCAATAAAGACAACTCTTAATATGCATTGTGATAAGACCGCAATAATTATCCTTCATTATCAGTGGGAGTATTCGTATTGCCGTTGTTACTGAGGTTATGTAAGTGCATACTAGTGATCCAGCTACTGAAACCTGGTCTCATCGACAATATTACTTTACAGTAAATGCATAATGACCGATGTGAGCAAACCGGAACAAGAAAATATTTGTGATTTAGTCCTGCTAGAAATATTTTACCAAACAACCAACAGTAATAAGAACAATTTATTCATACTCGATGTAAACTGACAGAAATGAGCAAAATATTGCTGATGTTATTAATTTAACACATTATATTACAAGACGACTCTCACAAAAAAAAAAAATTACGCGTTAAGCAATCCTAATACTTATCTACACATAATAAACTTTAAAGCATTTCACTACCAGATGAATCATGTTGTAACATCCATCTATTTTCTAGAACACCATATTTCACATACTATGGTTGTAAGTACATAATTAGCCCATATGCGGACTTGCCTACTTTTGATTTACTTTGCACTCCTTCTTGTGACCTGAGCGGAATAAAACTTGTATAATGAATTATTCATCCAGTCTAAACAGAATATGGAAAATGCAAATGTATATGAGACTCGTGTTTTCGTTCATTTAATAATTACCAGCTCCAATCGATGTAATCATTGGGCGCAGTTATAATCAGCGACCCCAATCTTTACCGCGGAATATATTTAACAACAAAAATCAAATGGAATTTATAATTAAAAAAAATTGTAATTTCGTCACAATTTTGAATTTGGATTCATTTTTGCTCATTTTGAGGGCCGTGTACTAGTTCAAGTACCTCTCTCAAGGTTCCCATTCTTTCCGCTCCCGGCTTTAAACCTTACTCGATTTGTACTCCCCCCACCCCCCACCCCTTAAGGTATTTGCCTTTCAGTTGGTTATTTCACCTTATTTTAATAAAATTTGGTGATCCTATCCAGGGATCTTTTTTTCAGTCCAGTATATGCTATGTGTATATAGAGATCTATTGTTGAGTTGCGCTATTTTTCTTTTTTTTTTGTGTGTATGGACTGGTATATCTATATCAGATTTCCGTTGTTTAATTATTTTATTATCTATATATTTTTATCTATAAAAATAAAAATAAACTC